>ML380238.1:0-143065 GCA_005239525.1 Nicotiana knightiana
AGCCAAAACTTCAGCAGGCAGAACACGTTCCTTATTGACAGTGCTATCGATCAAATTTTCCTCATGTTGCATATAATCATTCTCCCTATTCCTTTTAATCAATGAACGACAATCTTCACCAGCATGCCCTTGTCGTTTGCACACATTACAATATGATGGAAGATTATCAAATACAAACTCCTGTATATGCTCAAAAACCTTACCAGATTTGTCGTCGATAAATTGTAACTTCATATTTTTGGGATGTTTGTCAAGGAGATCAAGAACTACCTTAACTCTAGCTGTACTAGGTCTTGTCCTAGATTGTGTGGCCTTGTCTATTGCAATAGGTTTTCCCACAGCTGATGCGATTGACAGTAAAGGTTTCTTGGCGAACAGGTTCGTCGGCAAATCTGGAAACGATACCCATGCCACTGTTTTTGACGTCTCAACCTTAGGATTGTAATCTTGAGTCCATGGGAATGTACGATATTGATGTTGTTGTCCTTTGTACTGTAAATAACCAACTTGTTTCGACAGAACTGTTACAAAATCGTCATAAACATCACAACGAATCAACAATTGTCGAAACGCGAGCAAGCCGATCAAACAGCGACCTTTAATCCCAAACTGTGTTGGAATTAAATTTCGTAGTTCCGGCAAATCTGGCGCACCATATGAGAGCTTCATCACTACAGCTTGGTGAAGACCTTCTTCAACTGCATATTCCTCCAGTTCCTTAAACGAAAATTGCATCATAAGCTGTCCATGAACATGCTGGACAGGTTTAAGGATTGTTTTTTCTACTGGTTGTGATTTTGACGTGAGTAATGAAGCATATGTATTTGTTTTAGGGATGGGATCCGTCTCTCCCATAGATTGAAGCTGGGGAGAGGCCTGCACGTCCATGGCAGCCCTTAGTTCTCCATGTCGCCCAAGAAAGAGAGGAGAGAGGAGAGAGCCGCCCTAGGGTTTCCCTGCCGTGTTTGAAGTGAATGTCGATCATGTTAGATATAAGCCTGATCATGTTAGATATCATGTTTAGGCTTATTTCCGGTATTGAGGAGACCCAGAGTGGTCATTCTTGTTGTCACTTTACTACCTTTACTGATATTTTGTACTCAGTCATATACATGCATTCTATGACATATACCAGTCTCAGTTGTTATCGATTGAATCATCGTATTTCGGGCTAGTTTTCATGATATTTTGAGCCCATGGGTGAGACTGAAGAGGTTGGTGACTGAGTGAGGCCGAGAGACATTTGTGAGTGACAGATATGGGATCGAGCTGCACACCCCAACAGATATATTGATGTTATGATAGCGCTTGGGCTATAGGAGCCCCTCCGGAGTCTGTAACACACCCCAGTGAGAGCGGTTGATATTATTGAGGGATGGATCTTCCTTGGACATGGATCTTGTCCAAAGTACTTGTTACCTGCAGATTGATCTTCTCCACAGGGTCGGATTGGCCCTTCTTCTTGGTACTAGTGACCTATGGTCACCGTTGTATATATTCCTGGATGGATCTTCCATGGGCCGTATGAGCCATATACACTACGTAGTGGTTGAGATATCGAGAGTGAGAGCATTTGAGGCTGACAACATGGGGCATCACATAAAGTATGTGCATTGGCATGTAGTGAATTGCCTAATTGATTTAAGATCATGTCTACGTTTCTGCACAGTTATTTTCATGTTATTTGTACAGGTTGAGTTTGTCACTATCTTCAGTCCAAAGTTTGGACTTGTTACTTACTGAGTTGGTGTACTCATGTTACTCCCTGCACCTTGTGTGCAGATTCATGCATTTCTAGTCATGACGACGGCTGTTGATTTAGGCATCGGAGTTTGGGGACAATCGAGGTAGCTGCATGGGGTTCGCGAGCCTCCCTTCCTTAGTTATTCTGTATTTTAAGTTTATTACTCTTGATACTGTTGTGGACTATGTTCGGATTTTTAGAAGCTCATGTAGTCAGTGACGCCCCAATTTTTCGGATGGTTGTATCGTGTTGGATAATTCTATTTTCAAAAGGGATTTTCTTTAAATGTTAAATCTTTTCGCTATTATTTCAAAAGGTGTTTTACTGTACTGGAAAATGTTTAATTTAGGCTTGCCTAGTTCTACGATAGGTGCCATCACGACAGTCATATTTGGAACGTGACAAGTCTAGCGGAATGTCTGGTTTAGCGTTGGTATGGGTTGTTCCAACGGACAGTAGAAGTCACGCCATGAAGGTATCCAATCATTATATTCTCGCACTGTGTATTCATATCTGAGAACAAAGGTTGTGCCATGATATTATGGTTGTATTGGTTTTGTGATTCCTTGAAGCTTGGGACAAATACCTTTGCTGGTTCATACCCCAACCACATTAGTATGCTCTCTGACTTGTTGCTCCACCATTGCCCTTTCTCAATTGCGTTTATCCACTCAATGATGTAAAATGTCTCTCCTCCCAATTTCCTTCTATTCTTGGTAGCTGGCATAGTGTGGTTGATGTAGATAGGGTTGCTTCTGTCTCTGTGGATAATCACCTCATGATGGGGCCACTCGAACTTTATAGCCTAGTGTAGAGTAGGAGCAACTACCCAGCCGCGTGTATCCATGGTCGTCCCAGTAACAACTTATAGGTAGCGGATATATCTAGAACCAGGAATTCAACGTCGAACCATGTCGGGACCATCTTCAGATCCAGGTTGATCTCGCCAATAGTGGCTCTCTACGACCCATAAAATGCATTCACGTTCATACTTCCCATCCATATTTTCACGACCCAAACCGATGGGCCATGACGAGTGCGCAAGTCCTAGCTGTTGAACACCATTAAGCATGCATCTAAGATATAAACATGAATAACATCTACTGAATTACGAGAATAGCATTCGTGAGGGAAACCTGTCCAAAAGACATATATACATACACGTGAAAAATACATAAGGCGAGCTGGCAAGACTGCTATAGACAACTACATATCCAAAATTGGAAGCCGACAAGGCCATATACTATATAGCTATAAATGAGTGTTTACAGACCTCTAAGTGAATATACAACTGTACAAGGATGGGATTGGGCCCCGTCATACCCATATATCTATGCAAACACATCATACCAAAACTCAAAGCAGCTCCGGATCAAATGGAGCACACCAACTCTCGTTGATCAAGGATCCTAAGAAGGGGGGACCATCAGCATGTCTACCTGCACCTGCGGGCATAAAACGTAGGCCCCGGGAAATAGGGCGTCAATACGAATAAAGTACTGAGTATGTAAGGAATGAAAATCAGTACATAAGAGACATAGATGAAGCATGGAATAAAGAATTTCGCTTGTAAGTCTAATAAACTTTTTTAAATCCTGAAACATTTATAATGTCATGCACGTGCATATAAATGTCATGTCATGAATAGGTATAGGTGTACATAACATCATCAAGCCTCTGAGGGCATCCCATCATATCATCTCGGCCACTGTTGGAAAAATCATCAATATATACCAGCTGATCAGGTTGTGGTGCATATATAACGCCGTGACCTTTTCCCATACCCCTTATACATATATATACGTACATACATATACGCGTATTTAAAGCCATCTGGTCATGGGTCAATGTACATGTATAAATGAATGTGATGCATGAGAAGTACATCACTAAATTCTTTCGGAATGTCATAAGACCATTTCACCTTTGATTAATATCATGAAGTAAACTTTATCAACTTATGTATTTTCTAAGACCCATGAACATATGATATAATAATAGGACACATGGGGAATCAAGAACATAAGCATCTCTAGCATTTCTATGAATAGAGTTATCTATGGAAGTTATGCACTTGTTAGTTTCGTTTGTATTGTATGGGTCATGTCAAAAATAAAGAAGGGATACCCTTAATATACCTGAGTAGATTCTCTTGACAATTCTTCTAACACACGTTAATTGCGACAAAACACGTGACGGCAAGATCGGAGTAGGGAAAAATCCATATGATATTCTTGAGGAAGATTGCACTGTACTCCCTTAGTATAGCAAATCCCACGTTGCTATAATGTTAAGAGATAAGCAACTCACATTGCTAATGAAGCTTTCATCTTGCTGAAGCCTTTATCTCTAACATAGATGTAATACATCTCCATTTGTGAATTGTAGTCTTTACGGTCTGGGCCCCACTTTTCAAGACTTGATCACATAACCCTCTTAAATGTCCCACTTTTTAACCTATTTTAAGAGTCACTAAATAAGAAACGGGGGTGTTACAACGTTGGGGGGTTAAGTCTTACCCGAAGTCCTTAATTAATCACCTAACAATACCTTAATTAACTAGGTAATCTCCCATAACCCAATAATTAACCAATTACTCACATAATTAAGAATTATCTCAAATTACTTAAAATAATACTCACTTTTAACATACCTTATACACCTTACTAGCATGGTCATGTGGTACCTTGTATGGGACTAGTCCATAAATACCGGGTATTATAAGTTAGACCGTATTTTATCTCAAATTGACAATATTCAATGAAACTCATTTTCTTTGATTCGTTTACCCTTTAACATTCACGGCAATCACTTACCGTCTGTTATAAATAGCATAAATTTTTATAACCTCAAAAATAATATCATCCCCACGTCGATTAACTTACAACGAAACTTTTACATATGAATTGCGGGATATAACATCCTTCCCCCCTTAGAAGCATTCGTCCTCGAATGTTTAACTCCCCGGGATCTATATAATTTTTGGCAGAGTCGTCTTTGTAACAGTACTAGTATCAACCCTTCCTGTAGATAACTCAATAATTCAATGCCACATATTGTCACAATCATCAATCATGGCAATGGCGTTACACGACCAATGAAAATAACTAATACAGGAGTCCATACTCGTACCTTAAGGCTGTGATGTCTCAGTCGGGTCCTTCTTTGGAAGATGAAACAAGTGAGGACATCTAAACTTCATGTCTTCTTCGGCTTCCCGAGTCATTTCTTGCACATTATTGTTTCTCCGAAGTATTTTCACCGAAGCTATGTCTTTAGTCCTCAACCCCCGAACTTGTCTGTCCAATATAGCAATGGGAGTTTCCTCATATGATAGTTGCTCTGTGGCATGAACATCGTCAGATGATACGATCCTAGAAGGATCTCTGATATATTTATGAAGCATAGACACATGAAAGGCTGGCTGTACAGACTCCAAGTCAGAAGGCAAGTCTAAGTCATATGCTACTTGGCCTACCTTGCATATGATCTTATATGGTCTAATGTACCGAGGAGTAAGTTTTCCTTTCTTTCCAAACCTTATAACGCCTTTCATCGATGATATCATTAGGAATACCGAATCGTCAACCTAGGACTCCAACTCTCGTCGTCGATTATCCGCATAAGACTTCTGACGGCTTTGAGCTCCTAATAGCCTTTCCTGTATAAGCTTAATCACCCTGATTGCCTGTTGTACCGATTCTGGTCCAACTAACTTAATTTTCCCTAACATCGAACGATCCTATAGGAGACCTACACTTCCGTCCATAAAGACCTTCGTATGGATCCATTTGAATACTGGAATGATAGACATAACTCAATAAGCGGCAGTTGATCATCCCAGCTACCCTTGAAGTATATTACACAAATCGTAACATACGCTCAACTGTCTGAGTAGTACGCTCAGCTTGTCCGTCTGTGTGGGGATGAAATGCGGTACTAAGACTTACCTGAGTCCCCAATCCTTTTTGGAAGGACCTCCAGAAATTAGCTGTAAACTAAGCTCCTCTATCCGAGATAATAGATATAAGGACACCATGAAGTCATATTATCTCCTTAATGTAAAGGCTTGCATAATACTTTGCAGAATATGTAGCCCTCACAGGCAGAAAATGGGGTGATTTTGTAAGTCTGTCAATAATCACCCATACGGAATTGAACTTATGTTGGGGACGAGGCAAGCCTATGACGAAATACATATTAATTACTTCCACTTCCAAGTCATAGTCTATATAGCCTGCAATAATCTACCGGGTTTTTGATGTTCAATCTTAACCTGCTGACAGTTAGAGCATTGGGCAACAAACTCCACTATATTATTTTTCATTCTGCACCACTAATATATTTCCTTGATATCATGATACATCTTTTTTACTCCTGGATGGACGGAATAACAAGAATAGTGAGTTTCTCCCATAACTTGCCGACGCAACCCTGCAACATTAGGGACACATAATCGTCCTTGATATATGAGGACCCCATCTTTTGTAATCTCAAATGGTGTCTTCTCCTTATGAGGAGTTGTATCCCTATAATGATCTAACACAGGATCCTCGTACTAGCATTCCTTCACTTCAGTTACTAAAGAGGATGTTGTCGTGTACTCAATAATAATTCCAGTATCACCTGAGTCTAGTAACCTAATTCCAAGACTAGCTAGCTGATGAATGTCATGAGCTATCCCACTCTTCTCTGGTTGTAATACCACATGCTACCCATATATCTACGGCTGAGGGCATCGGCTACTACATTCACTTTCCTCAGACGATATAAAATATCAGTGTCATAGTCTTTTAGTAGTTCCCACCATCTCATCCGATGTAAATTTAATTCCTTTTTTTTTGAAGATATAATGAAGGATCTTATGGTTCATATAGATATCAACATGAACGCCATACATGTAGTGACTCCACATCTTTCGTGCATGCATCATTGCAGCTAACTCTAAATCGTGGGTCGGGTAATTCTACTCGTGTTTTCTTAGTGGTCTAGAAGAATAAGCTAAAACATTCCCATGCTACATTAGTACACAACCCAATCCAACGCCCAAAGCGTCACAAAAGGTAGCATAACCATCGGTTCTCTCTGGGAGGGATAGAATCGGTGCTGAAGTTAATCTGTCCTTCAATGTCTAGAAACTCCGTTCGCAAGCATCAGTCCATTGAAACTTAGCTCCCTTCTGAGTCAACTTACATGGGTATTCTAATCCTGTACAATTCATAAAATCCCCCTTTTTTCTCTTCAAATCATTACTCGATCGAAGGCCCAAACATCATCCTTTATCCATCACAATTATGCCCTTATTTCACTACCAGGGCAACATCCCATCTCTTCTAAATGCTATTAGTCTTAGACTCCTTTGACTTAATTCAGGCTATTCTAAGCTTTCTATAACTTAGTGAAACTATCAGCTTTCTTATTTCCATGGGGTTAATCCCGAGGACTTATCCATTCTCGTCACCTTCTCACTCATCTTTTCTTATCCTTACTCCTGTCTTCCTAAAACCTTGTCGCTCTACCATACTTTAGCTTGGGACCTACACTTATGTATTTATACTTATTTGCAACCTTCCTTCTACTTTCTTGAACCATAGATTTCCGTATGTTATTCTGGAACATCAAGCGAAACATCACATCGTCACCACTTTATTGAATGGTGCTGAAAGAGATGAAAATCCCTTTACAAGTCTCCTGTAATAACATGCCAAACCGAGAAAGTTACGAACCTTCGTCGGTGTCGTGGGTCTAGGTCAAGTCTCTACTGCCTCAATCTTTTGTGTATTAACTTGGATACCTTCATGTGAAATAATATGCCCAAAGAAAGCTACATGATTCAACCAGAATTCACATTTAGAGAATTTTGCATACAACTTCCCTTTTTGTAGAACTTTGAGCACCATATGCAAATGATCTGCGCGCTCACTCTCAGAACAAGAATACATAAATATATCATCAATAAGTACAATCACGAACAAATTTAGAAAGGGTTTGAACATATGGTTCATTATGTCCATGAATACTACTGGGGCATTTGTCAAATCGAACGACATTACACGAAACTCAAAATGTCCATACCTGGTCCTGAATGCTGCCTTCAGAATATACTTCTCCTTAACCTTTACCTGATGGTACCCGACCTCAAGTCTATCTTCAGAAACACTTGGCACCTTGCAACTGATAAAATAAGCCACCTTATTCAATTGTTTATAATCTAAACACATCCGCAATGAACCCTCTATCTTACTCACAAATAACACAAGTGCTCCCCACGGTGATGTACTAGGTTTGATAAAGCCTTTTCAAGCAAGTCCTTTAGTTTTTCCTTCAACTGCCTCAGCTCTGCGGGTTCCATTCTACAGGGAGGGATAGATATTGGTTGAGTATCTAGTAGTAGGTCAATATCAACCTCAATTACTTACTCTGATAGAAGACCTGGAAGCTCATCGGGAAATACATTAACCACGGGGATAGATTTAATGGTTGGTGACTCTACTTTCACATCCTGTACCCGAACTAAGTGATAAATATAACCCTTTATGATCATCTTCCTTGCATTGAGATATGAAATATATCTACCTCTCGGCGGTGCCATATTACCTCTCCATTACAAAATAGGCTCCCCTTGAAATTGAAATTGGACCATCTTCGATCTACAATCAACGTTAGCATAACAAGAAGCCAACGAATCCAAACCCATTATAACATCAAATTCTACCAAACCAAGTGCCACGTACCTTATCCTTATTTGTTATCAAACTATCACGGGCCATTACGGGCCATATCCATATATATAAGTAACAATATTACGACTTAACTCACATAACTAATTCAACAAAAGATTTATATAGATACATAGGGGCAAACAAGGCCGTAGAGATGTTATACCCAAAACTATACACAAGATACTGTCTGCAAAACCTCTAAGAAAACATGACCATAATATATGTAAGTCGGGACAAGGCTCCCTACGTCCTCAGAAAGCAACATAACATATACAGAGCCCTGACTTGGTAATACTCCAAGAAGAGGTGGAGCTCACCAACCAAAAACTGATATTTGGAGGAAGCCTACAATAGAGGGTCCTCGCCCCGTCCTATATGAGAGCCTCGATCAAACACACTTCGAAGTGGAATCTACATATCCATATCAGCTACCTTCCTTCTCTTAGTCAACTTTATTGACGGACTCCCAAGACATTAGACTATATGGAACCTTAGAAGAGCTGTTGTCCGCAAATATCCTGACATAGTTTCGAGTCTAAGGGAAACCCGATTTGTGCCAATCCGTGCACCACTACCTTTATACCCTAATCAACGGGCCATGATAATGAAATTAAGGGCCTTGGTGAGGTTTGAACTCCTCTCACCATATCTGCGGCCGGCGAGATCGAAATTACTCGAACGTATGACTCATATGGATCATCAAATGTATCCTCCTCGAAAAACCCATGATCTCCTATGGGTCTGACTCCATAGTGCAACTTATATCTCCTTCTAACACCTTTGCAGCCTTCTGACCCGTGCTAACGGCTTGCGCCTGACGTCTAGTAGTAATAGGCATCACTAAAAACATAAATAATGTAAAAATTAGAGGTTGATACTTACGACTCAGTTCTATCGCAAAATCTTGATTAGAAAGAAAAGTAACCATCTTAAATATCATGTAGCCTCCTGTTTATAAGTGTGGTTCACAACACACCGATAAACAAGACTCTATGAGACACGGTCTGTAGACAACCCTAGGACAGAACCGCTATGATACCACTTTTTTCACGACCCAAATGGATGACCCATGACGATTGACCGAGTCCTACCTGTCGAACACCCTTAAGCATGCGTCTAAGATATAAACATGAAAATGTTTGCTGAATTAGAAGAATATCATACGTGAGGGAAACCTGTCCAAAAGACATATATACATGCACGTGTGAAATATATAGGGCGATCTGACAAGGCTGCTATAGACAACTATATATCCAAAATTGGAAGCCGACAATGCCACATACTATCCAGCTATACATTACTGTCTACAAACCTCTAATAGAAAATACAACTGTACAAGGGTGGGACTGGGCCCCGTCATACCCATATATGTATACAAACACATCATACAAAAACTCAAAGTAATTCCGGATCAAATGGAGCACACCAACTCTCGCTGATAAAAAATCCTAAGAAGAGGGACCGTCAGCTTGTCTACCTGCACCTACGGGAATGAAACGTAGGCCCCGGGAAATAGGGAGTCAGCACGAATAATGTATTGAGTATGTAAGGCATGAAAATAAGTACATAAGAGACAAATATGAAGCATGGAATAAAGAACTCTGCCTATAAGTCGAATTAACTTTATAAATCCTGAAACATTTATAATGTCATGCACGTGCGTATAAATGTCGTGTCATGCATATTCATAGGTGTAGATAATATCATCAAGCCTCTGAGGGCATCCCATTAAATCATCTCGGCCACTGTGGGTAAAATCATTAACATATATCTGTTGATCAAGTGGTGGTGCGTATATAACGCCTTCACCTTATTCTATATCCCATATACATATACATACGTACATATATATATATACGCGTATATAACACCATCTGGTCATGGGTCAATGTACATGTATAAATGAATGCAATGCATGAGAAGTACGTTAATAAAATCTTTCATAATGTCATAAGACCATTATGCCTTTGATAAATATCATGAAGTAAACTTTATCAACTTACATATTTTCTGAAACCCATGAACGTATGATAGAATAATAGGACACATGGGGAATTCAGAACATATACATCTCTAGCATTTCTATGAATAGAGTCATTTATGGAAGTTGTGCATTTTGGTCGTTTCGTTTGTATTGTATGTATAATGCCAAAAAGAAAGAAGGGATAACCTTAACATACCCGAGTCAATTCTCTTGACAATTATTCTAACACGCATTAATTGCGACAAAACACGTGACAGTAGATCAGAGTAGGGAAAAATCTGTACGATATTCTTAAGGAAGATTGCACTGTACTCCCTTAGAATCGCAAATTCCATGTTTCTATAATATTAAGAAACCTCGTTAATGAAAGGTTGAAGCAACTCACGTTGCTAATGAAATTTTCATCTTGCTGAAGCCTTTCTCTCTAATATGTAATACATCTCCATTTGTAAATTAGAGAAGGGATTTTAAGTCTTGATGGCATGGGCCCCACTTTTCAAGACTTGGTGTCACATAACACTCTTAAATGTACCACCTTTCAACCTATTTTAAGAGTCACTAAATGGGAAAGGGGGGTGTTTCCACGTTGAGGAGGTTATGTCTTATCCAACGTCCTTAATTAATCACCCAACAATACCTTAATTAACTAGTTAATCTCCCATTAACCAATAATTAATAAATTACCCACATAATTATGAATTATCTCAAATTAGTTATAAAAGTTTACTCACTTTTAACATACCTTATACACTTTACTATCATGGTCATGTGGTACCTTGTATGCCACCAGTCCATAAATACCGGGTATTATAGCTCGGACCGTATTTTATCCCAAATCGACAATCTTCAACGAAACTTATTTTCATTGATTGGTTCCCTTTAACCTTAACGACACTCACTGATCGCATGTTATAAATAGCATAAATTCTTATAACCTCAAAAATAACCTCATTCCCGAGTCTACGTCGATTAACTTACGATGAAATTTTTACGTACGAAGTGCGGGATATAACATGTATCTCATGCAGACCTATACTCAATCTTTTCAAAGTAGTCAGCGGGCATATGTTAAAACTTGAACCCTCATCTATTAGAACCCTAGCAATGAACTTGTCTTCATATTGCACAGTGATGTGCAATGCTTTGTTATGACTTAATCCTTTCGGTGGAAGCTCATCTTCGTGGAAGTATCTTCCCCACCATGTTCGCCATCTCTTCACTGGTGATACCACTAGGTACATAAGCTTCACTTAACACCTTCATCAAGGAATTCTTGTGTGCATATGAGTTTTGCAACAGTGATAAGATAGATATATGAGCAAGAGTCTTGTTTTGGTGATCAACAATAGAATATCCCATTTCATGTACCTTCTTCCAGAGATCATCAGCACCTGTCTCCATAACAGTTGGTTTCAGTGAGGTCTCATTACTCGTTCCTCCAATATGATTTGGTGTATAAACCTGACCGATTCTGGTCATTCCCTGTGCAACACATATATTTTCCATCTTGGATTTTTCTTTTCTCCTTGCCTCCGCCACATAATCCCATGGAACAACATCAGACTTGTAAGACCGCGTTGGAACTACCACCACAACAAAGGGCGTAGCTACCTCGACCACAAATGATGCTTTGGTTTGCACCACAATCGGCGATAGGGTGACTAGAGGTTTTTTGGGAGCGTCCCCCTCTCGAATAAGTCCGATGGATCCTTCCAGATCACATTATTCATCAATTTTTATCACATTCACTCCCTCACTCCTATGATCAGGAAGAGGTTTATTGCGGACATTCAGTGCAAACTCCTTTTCCTTTATAACTTTGGTGTCAATCAATTTCTAGATCTTGTCTTTTAACATGCAGCGTTCCTCGAAAGTATGACCCTTCTTTCCTCAGTGGTAGGTGCAAGTCTTGTTGGGATTAACCCACTAGGAAGGATTTTCAATAGGAGCAGCAGGAATGAGAGTGACATAACTAGCGACCTTCAGTCTCTCATATAGTTGGGCTATGGGTTCAGCGATAGGGGTGTATTGTCTGGGAGTTATGCGGTAAAATTTTGGTTGTGGCTTGGGTAATTTTGGCGGGCGGGAGGAGGTGAAAGGTAATATGCAGGTTGGGTGTTATAGGTATGGTAGGTAGTGGCGGGGAATTGGTATTGTTGAGGTGAGTTTTGATATGTTGGTGGAGGTGCCTGATAGGTAAGTAGAGAGTTAGCTCCCTGAGCTACCATCACAGGTGATACACTCAAATTACACTTAAATAAATAGTGTAAAGCAGTCGATGTCAAATATAACAACCCAACTAGGTTGGGGTCGAATCCCACAGGGAATAGGCATGAAAAGATTTCATGAATAGTGTGAAGCTTAACTCAAATCGTAATTGTATTCCGTTAGCTTAAAAAGAGTATTGTAATTGAGTGAATTAATAATAAATGTGATTTTATAAAGTTGTAAATAATTTGATTAACAAAACCATGGTTGTGTCCCCTTTAATTAAATGTAATGCTATCGGTGTTTATATTATATATTTTTAATGGAAGGTCGTTGATATGCAAACGATCTCTAAATGACTACTCAATATTTTCCAATAGTTGGGTAGTATTTCCTCTTTATGATTTTTCCAAATATAAAAGAGTTTCAATTAAGAACAATCAATTTGTACCAAATAAAATTAACTTATCCCTAAGCAATTCTATTAAACTAGGTTTAACGCCTTGAGTTTTTGATATTTACTTTTACCAAACCCTAACCCACTTTTCCAAGTAAAGAAAGAGTAAAATGGCATTTGTTAATGTTTGCAACCACCAACAATAAATGAAAATGAGAAATAAATATATACCAACCAAACATTATATATATATATATATATACACACACATATATATATATACACATATATATATAGACACACACACACACACACATATATATATATATATATATATATATATATATATATATATATATATATATATATATATATATATATATTCAATGGTAAACATCCATTAACATTACACCCATTTAGGGTCCACAACCTTAGTATTTGAAACTAGTCACACATGCTAAAATACAAAAAGATAACAGTATTCAATGTCATAGTGCTTACAAAAGTGCAAGATTCATCACTCTAAAGCTTCAAAAAGATGGACTATTCAATACCTTGTATTGTAGCTTCTTTTTTAGACAAGATGCCCCTCCACAAAACCCTAATAAATATATTTACAGTGGGCTAAAAAATGGGGCCAAAATTGGAAAAAAATACCCCTGTAGACGTATTATGTGACCACGTATCTATCGCAAAACAGGTATGCGGTCCGCATATTCTTCAATTCCATCAGACCTACCGTGTCCAGTTCAAGGTATCGATCGCATAGCAGTTATGCGGTTCGCATATCTGTTATGCGATCGCATTTTCCATCGCAAAATTGTGAGGCTTTGATTCTTCTGGAAGTCTGCGGTCTGTTATGCGGCCCGCAAACTTGTTATGCGGTCGCATATTGGACTGCATAATTTTCGTTCGATTTGGCCATTTGAACTGTTCTACTCTGCGGTTGCCCCTCGTGGTTTGCGGTCAGCATGTGAGTTCTGTGGTCCGCATTTGAATTATGCGGCCCGCAAACTTGTCTTCTTTTTACTCTTTTGCGGCTTTTTGACTTCATTTCCATGTTTTCGGGTCCTCAAGCCTCATGTACTGCAAAACATCAAAACTTCATATGAATTAACGAGAAAATGCATTTAAAACGAGCTAAAACCTAAGTAATTGGTATTAAATGTGCCGAAATTCTACGGCACATCAACACCCCCAACTTAAACTCTTGCTTGTCCTCAAGCAACATAAAACAACATTATCCTATCCCAACCTCTGACTGACGACATGAAACAGTAGTGACCGTGGATGGTTTTAATTGTCAGTTCACAAGCATGTGCTATCATTTATTTACCCTTCCTAGACAACCATTATTATTTACAAAGAAGCTAATAAACCTGCGAACTTTGAGCCTCGACCAATTTGACAAAATGTTGCTCTCAGCTAAGTGTACTTGAATTCGACTTCAAGAACGTAACATTTGCTAAACCTTGCAGTTCATGTACCTTCACAAGAACGAAAGTCCCGAAAATCACCATATTTACAAAGACAACACAGGGGGCAGATTTACAAAGACACTCACTCTCACAAGGAATTTCAAGTGTTACAACATATCATGCCATAAGCTTGCCCTTATTTTAAGTCGTTGCCTATTCAAAAACATTCGATTGGAGATCCCATAAGGACTTTCTAAGCTTGTAATGTAGGTTTAGGGAAGGGTTGGATAAGTATTTGGGATACAAGTGACTATACCCTGCCTATACAATGGTTAGCTTCAAAGGCTAAAGGGGGTTTTCAAATTACACAAAGAATGCCTAAGGTCATCTCTCCAACCAAACGTAATTATCATTAGCATTGAAAGACCAACAGGGCAAGTTCTAGATGATAGAAGTAAACACAAGAATTATTTACACAAACACTAACACACATCGCACATGAACTGTTTGACTCAACATTGTTTTAGCCCTCAAGTGAACATCAGGAAACTCAAAGCTTTCATCATATGATAAGTACAATTCTGAGTAAACATAAAGTCAAAGACTGAACCTCAAGTTCACAAAAAGGACTAACCATAAAAATTTTATACATACATATATATATATATATATATATATATATATATATATATATATATATATATATATATATATATATATATCAACAACGGAAGGGTATAATTCATTTACCAACATACATGCTTGAAACTATACAATCACCAAATAGGTCAAAACGTTTCATACTACTGTCCTGGTTCTACTATTACACCCTTGGAAAAGAACCCGTTGAAGATAAACCAAGGGGAATTTATTACTAACTACTAAGTAAGTTATGCATGAAACTATGTATTTTTTTATTTTTTTATATACAACTATGTACACAAAGATCACAAAAATGGCTATCTCGCCCCCAACTGAAGAGCATGCATTGTCCCCGATGCGTAAGAATCTAAAATAGAGTTGAGGGGCTCCCTGGTGGTGCACTAAGCGTTGTGGGTGTCTGAAGCATGCTGGACTGTGGTGGGGTCACCCACTAATGCTGAAGCTGTGGCTGATGGGATCTCAGCCTGAGGAGTGACCTCTACAGATGGAGTAGGGATCTTCGACTGCCTTGATAATGGAGCGGGGGCCTGGGAGCTGCTAGCCTCGCCCGATGATGGCGGAGTGGCCGATGGATGTGCTTTTGCGACCATGTCCGCTAACGAGTGTGAAATTTCCTTATGTACATCTGCTTTTTCTTTCTCTTGTGCAGCTGTAGTCATGACAACTTGCTTGCCCTTGTCTTGAGGACCCTCATCCTCATCTGACAGTGCATCTTCATCTGTCTCTTCATTATCTGTCTCCTCTTCTTCGGACTCTTCAGTATGTTTGGAATCTGCCTCAAAGCGAATGTCAATGGTTTCTAGGGGAGCTGGAGTCTGGGAGGACCCAACAATTTGTGGCTCGGGAGTTGTCATCAGTGTGGTGAAATCTAAGTCTAGTCCAGGAATGGACGTGCCAGCTCCCTCCAATGCATCTTTTGCAGCTCACCCTTCAATGCATCTACATCTGTACGGAGCTTAGGCATGCCTCCAACCTTGCCCCGTTCAACTTTCTCCAGCCGCACCTCAATTTGCTTCAGGCGATTCTCTTAAGCAATGCATGCCAAGTAATGGTTGGGAGCTCCTTCATCAGCCGGTCTACCTTAGCATTTGTGTGCTGAGCTAGGAAACCCAGCTTAGAAAGAGCTGGCAGTGCGACCGGGGGGTGTGCAGTGGTGGCCTGTGGAGTGGTCTGTGGATGCCACTGTGTCCTGAGGAGAGGTAGGTATCTGGGATTCTGGAATTTCTGTGTTCGCTGAGAGGGGATCTGAATCTCTGTAGGGGAAGAAACTTCCTTTGACACTGCGTCACTAATACGTATGATATCGATATCCTTAAGCGGTTTCACCGGCTTGTCATGGTGTGGAAATGGAGGCACTCCCACAACATTACAGAGAGCTGTGATCAAGCAGGGGAATGGAAGTGACGTGGCTTTCTGGTTCGTCCTGACCCCCAACTCTCAAAAAATAATCTCACCCACACCAATTTTTATACCAGTCATAATGCACGCAATCAAGAGTGTTTTCTCGATGTTTATATCTGTTTCACTTCTGGACGGTATCAGGCGTGCATTGAAAAAGTTGAGCCAGTAGAGACCCTCCCGTGTGAGATCCTCTTGTAAATATTCGGGTTAGGTTCAATCTAGGCTAGGGTTCCCTTTTCTATAACCAAAGCTATCCAAGCACACTCGTTGTATTTATTTGCTACTTTGGGCTCATACTCAGTTGTGCCCGGACTCCAGTCCTCAAAGTACAAGTCATTGATGGTGCCCTTATCACATAGTACCTGCTTTCTTCGAACCACAACTGTGTCACTAAAGACCCTATTTCTCTTGTGCTTAGTGGTCCTGGAGGCCCCATATGAAGCATAAAATTCCCGCACAATTGTCTCATTATACTCATCAGGGAGCTCCGTGAAGAATTCCCACTGCCTTTCTTTGATGTTCTCTTGGATGTGAGGCTACTGTTCCTGCATTCCGTTCAAACTCAATCGCTTTTCATCGAGGATCTTTCATTTTTCAAGCCCCTCTTTGTACAGACTCATGGAGCATGTGACCCCAAATAGAAGTTGTAGATCCTCCCCCTTTTTCCTTCTTGCCTCAGCTTGCAAGTCTATTGATGGCAAGGTATCTAGTTTTGCCTCCTCGGCATCAGACTAGGAGGGGTCGTGGTCGTTTTGTCTATTGTGCATGTTGGCCGGCAGTGGCCCTTTTTTTTTCCACGAGCGGATGGGGATCGCGTTGGTATAGCCTTCTTTGGTGCCATTTCTGCAAAGAAACAGTGTGCGAGGGATGGGCGTATGATAGCAAGCATAAGAATAAAAAATTGCAAAAGAAAGATGCGATGGGTTACGCAGTCGCAGCAAAAAATATCAGTTATGTGATGGGTTATGCAATCGCATAACCACAATGTGAATCGCATATCCATCGCAAAACTGTGTACCTTTATTGGACCAAAAATATGTGATCGCAAAACCCACCGCAAATCATGGTTTGCGATCGCAAACATGCCGCATAATGTCCCTTAGACAAACCTATCAACTGACCAGGTTTGCGGTGAGTTTGTGAGCCGCATAACAGTTTTGCGATCGCAAAAGCCTCCGAATTATTTAACTACACAAGGTCACCTAGGGTTACATTTGCGGTGACTTTTTTGACCGCACACCGTTTATGCGTGCCGCAAAAAGTCATCCTTCCCACAATTCAAACATATTCCTAACAAGAATTTACAACCTACATCATGTTCACAGACCCCTTACCCAGCATTTTTATCTTCAATTAAGCACTTATGGGGCTACAAACGACAAAAACAACACAAAAAAACAAAGAAAGAACAAAAAAAACACACAACAAAAGTAACAGAAATGGAAAGGGGAGAAAGTACGTACCAGATGTAGAAAACAAGTAGAAGAAATTGATCTCAGAAATAAAATTTCACTTGGTTTCGTTTGATCGATCCTTTTTCTTGCTTCAAAATCCGGTCTAGCCTTATTCTCTTTTTATTTTTGTTTTTGTTTGTGTTTGTCTTGTGCGAGTGTGAGTGCTTGTGTGCAAGTGAGTGAGGTTGTGCGAAGAAGGTTAGGGATTTATTTTACTTGGAAAGGATGCGGTGGACAAGTGACCGCGTAACACGTTATGTGACCGCATGAGTGTTATGCGGTAGTTTAAGGGTAGGTCTAATTACCTCATAGACGAGAAGCATTATGCGGCCGCATAATGTGATTTTTCACCACATCTTTTTAGCAAATTCTTCTCAACTTCCTGTCTAGGTTTGCGACCACTATGTGGTCTGCATAGTCATTATGCAACCGCATAGTTGCAGCAAACTCCGTTGAGTGACTTTTCTTCTATTTCTTCGATACGTTCACCATGTTTTATGTTATTTTGGACCACCTACACCCTAAAAAACACGTCAACTTGCTCAATCTAATCTACATAAAAAAAAATAAAAAAATAAGGAACAAAAAGAATGTTACCACACATGGGTTGCCTCCCACGAAGCGCTTAATTTAACGTCGCGGCACGACAAAAGTTGGCCCCTTTTTGGGCTTACTCATTGATGGGGGATGGACCATCTTTGAGAGAAAATTGCTCCACCAAATGCTTGTCTGTAGCTGTGCCCAAGTAGTGCTTAAACCGCTCGCCATTCACCTTGAAAGTTTGGAGTCCATCCTCTGTCTCTAATTCAACATCTCCAAATGGAGACACATTTACCACTTTGAACGGGCCAGACCATTTAGATTTGAGTTTGTTCGGGAACGAATTGAGTCTTGAAATGAAAAGCAAGACTAAGTCACCCGATTTGAACCCCTACTTCAAGATCTTTTTGTCATGGACAAACTTCATTCTTTCTTTGTACACGGCTGCACTCTCATAGGCATGGAAACAAAATTCTTCCATTTTGTTGAGTTGTGTCAATCTCAGATTAGCAGCCTCGGCCAAGTCAAGGTTCAATTTTTTCAAAGCCCACATGGCCTTGTGTTCCAGCTCCATGGGTAAATGACATGCCTTGCCAAAGATTAACCGGTATGGTGAAGTGCCGATAGGAGTCTTGAACGTTGTGCGATAGGCCCACAACGCATCATCTAGCTTTCTTGACCAATCGGTCCTATTTGATTGACAGTTTTGGCTAGAATGTTCTTAATCTCCCTGTTGGAGACTTCAACTTGGCCACTCGACCGAGGATGATAAGGTGTGGCCACCTTGTGCTTTACGCCATATTTCTCAAGTATCCCGGTGAAAGCCTTGTTGCAGAAATGAGAGCCACCATCGCTGAGAATGGCTCTAGGAGTGCCAAGCTATGTGTATATGGTTTTCTTCAAAAATGCGGTCACACTCCTCGCCTCATTGTTTGGCCAGGCGATTGCCTCAGCCCACTTGGACACATAGTCCACTGCCACTAGGATATACTTTATGCCATAAGAGCTCACAAAGGAACCCATAAAATCGATCCCCCACACGTCGAAGATTTTGACCTCCATCACAAAATTCATAGGCATCTCATGCCTCTTAGAGATTTACCCTTACCGTTGACATTGATCACAAGATTTGACCATTTGATTCACGTCCTGATAGATCGACGACCAATAAAGCCACACTCAAGTACCTTTGCTACCGTTCGATTTACTCCATGATGACCTCCACCCGACGAGTCATGGTATGACTTGAGAATTGGCATAACCTCATCTTCCGGAACACACCGTCGAATGATGTTGGCACAAATGCGAAAAAAGAAGAGCTCCTCCCAATAGTATTGCCTACATTCCTGCAAGAACTTCTTCTTTTGATTAGCCTCCAATCCATCGGGAATAAGGTCGCTAACCAAATAGTTAGCAACATCGGAATACCAAGGGGAGGATGAATAAGACAATGCCAATATGTGATCATCTGGAAAAACATCATTGATGTCAACGTTCTCCTTTGGTCTTCCTTCTTCCTCAAGCCTAGACAAATGATCCGAACTTGATTTTCTGTGCCCTTGCAATCCTTGACCTCAAAGTTCAATTCTTGTAATAAAAGGACCCATCAAACTAATCGTGGCTTGCTGGAGGTAGTTTGGAGATGATTTCAATTTTTTCTCGGTCAATCTTATGCCATGTTTAGAAATTTTGTGGCCCAAGACAATACCCTCATCCACCATGAAGTGGTATTTCTCCCAATTTAGCACAAGGTTTGTTTCCTCGCACCTTTTGAGCACTTGCCTAAGGTTGTCAAGGCAATGCTCAAAAGAATCACCTACCACCGAGAAGTCGTCCATGAACACTTCTAGGAAATCCTGCACCATGTATGAGAATATAGACATCATGCACCTTTGGAACGTAGTCGGAGCGGTGCATAACCCAAACGGCATCCGACTAAAAGCAAAAGTCCCATATGGGAATGTGAAAGTTGTTTTCTCTTGATCCTCCAATGCAATGTTGATTTTGTTGTAGCCGGAATATCCATCAAGGAAGCAATAAAATGACCTTTTCCTAGCCGATCAAGCATTTGATCAATAAAAGGCATAGGGAAATGGTCTTTGCATGTGGCACTGTTAACCTTCCGGTAAGCCATACATACTCTCTACCTGATAACAGTCCTTGTTGGGATGAGCTCGTTCTTCTCATTGTGGATCATGGTCATGCCTCCTTTCTTCGGCACACGTTGCACCGAGCTCACCCAAGAACTATCTGCAATGGGGTAGACCACCCCGGCATCCAATCACTTGATGATCTCCTTCTTTACCACCTCTTGCATCGATGAATTAAATCTCCTTTGGTGTTCCACACTTGTCTTGCTTCCTTGCTCCAATTGGATTTTGTTCTCACAAATTCTAGCGGGAATTCCTCGGATGTCCGCTATCTTCCATCCAATTGCTTTCCGGTGTTCCCGCAAGACATTCAACAATTGACTTACCTACACATCATCCAACAAACAGGAAACAATTACGGGTAATATATCATTGGAGCCAAGAAATTTATACCTCAAATTTGGTAGAAATGGATTGAGCTCACGTTGAGGCGGCTCAGTGATGGAGGCTTTGCGGGAGCAGTTGCTCTATTCTCTAAGTGAAGAGAAAGCTTCTTCGGTGCATAAGTGTAGGACCCACGTCCTTCTAATGCAGTCACGGCTTCCATATACCCCTCTATGTCCTCGCCATCAAAGTTTACCAATATTGCCGCCAAGGCCTCACCGAGGCACTCTTCTTCCATCTTCATATCACTTGCATCCCCCACCTCATAAATAACCTCAATGACCGAGATCCTTTCATATGCATTCGACAACTTTATACCCTTACTATCTTGGAAAGTGACCTCTTCATCATTTACTCGGAACTTGATTTCATTTAGTTCTGAGTCCATCAAAGCTCTTCCTGTAGCAAGGAATGGCCTCCCTAAGATGATAGGAATTTCCTTGTCTACCGCACAATCAAGGATCACAAAGTCGGCTGGAGAAGGAAATTTCCCACTTTCACTAGGACATCATCAAAAATTCCCACGGGTCTCTTGATTTAATGGTGGGCCATATACTTGTAGGTCTTGGCAAACCCAATCCCGCTTGCTTGTAAATAGCAAAAGGCATCAAGTTAATGCTAGCCCCATTATCACAAAGTGCCCTTGCAAAATCTCGCAAACCAATAGTACATGGGATGGTGAATGCTCCCGGGTCTTCTTTTTTCTCTACGGTTGTTGTTGCAATAACAGAACTAACCCGGTGAGTCATACCAACCACTTCATTTTTTGTGGATTCATTCTTAGTCATCAAGTCCTTTAAGTATTTGGAAAATACCGGCATCTCTTGGAAGGCTTCCAAGAATGGAATGTTCACCGAAAATTGCTTTATAATGTCATAAAACTTCTCGAACTTGCTATCATCTACCATTCTAACAAGCCTTTGAGGGAATGGAGGAGTAGGTCGAGGAATTGGTGGTGGAGCTTTTGGGGCCTCCTTCACCTTTTCCTTTGCCTCATCATGTCATGCTTTTTGGACCTTCATCTCTTGGGGGAGCTTCTCACTTTCAACAACAACTGGCACTTCAACTCGTGCCTCAACTTCTTGCTCAAGATCATCTAGTTCAACCACTTGTTCGTTTTCACCTTGAAGTATTTTCCCGCTTCTCGTGGTAATAGCCATGCAATGAGGAGATGGACCGCTAACATTCCCCTTTGGGTTGGCAAATGTATCACTTGGGAGGCTAGGCTTTTTTTCCCTTGACAAGTCTCGCATTTTCATTTAAAGATTTTGTATACAGGCGGTATGTGAACCCACAAGTTCGGACATGTTTCTCATTGTAGCGTCGCCTCTTTCTTGATTTTGCAAGATCTTTTCAAGCATTCCTTCCAACTTGGATTCACATGAAGAACCCTCCTTGTAGTGCGAGGTGTTAGAATATTTCCCCCTTGGTGGAACATAGGGGTTGGAACTCCGGTTGGCATAATTGTTGTTGTTGTTGCTCCAATTTCCTTGACTCGACCCACCTTGATCACTGCGCCAATTTTATTGGCCTTGCCCTTGCGGGTTTGGCCTCTATTGATTTTGTTGGCGATAACCACCTTGAGAATTATGAACATAGTTTGTTTCTTTGAACTCTTGATTTCCCATTGGTTGCATGTCTTCCACAATATTTACCTTCTTTGTCTGACTTTCCGTGAACATCTTGGTTAGAACATCAATGTTTGTGGCAAGATCGGAAATCACATGGTCTCTCTCTTGGTTTTCTTTGATCTTGTTGGTTAGAGATGGTGTACTGTATGAAATTCCACCACTGGCATCTTCAGGGTGCCATGCTTGATTGTGCTTTGCCATCTTGTCTAGAATCTATGTAATCCTGGGGAACGTTTTGTCCATGAAATATCCGGCTGCAACATTTTTGGCTATGGACTGGGACAGTGGATCCAGACCCATGTAAAATTTCTCAATCAAAATAGTATCTGGAAAACCATGGTTTGGTGACCTCACTAAGTACAACGTGAGTCGGTCCCATGCCCCATGTAAGTGTTCTCCTAGTAGTTGTTTGAAGAAGAAGATTTTATCTATGAGCTCAGACTTCTTGCTCTGTGGGAACCACTTGGACAAGAAGGCTCGAACAAGTTCGGGCCAAGAGGTGATAGACTGAGGAGGTAGATTTTGAATCCATTTTCTCGCCTCTCCTGTTAATGAGTATTTGAACACCGGCAGTCTTAGGGCATCGTCTGTCACATTGTTCTGTTTATGCATGTTGCACACACCGAAGAAATTCCTAAGGTCTTGTGTTGGATCATCATCTGTGGAGTTTATGAATAATCCTTCTGCCTTGAGCTTCAGGATCAACCTGTGTTCTACTTTGAATGTAGCAGTTTCAACCCGCGAAGAGAGAACGGCGTTGGTATCATCAAGGTATTCCTCAATATTCGTAAAAGGGATTTTCCTTCCTCATCATAATCATCCATTCTTACCTAGC
This sequence comes from Nicotiana knightiana, assembly GCA_005239525.1. Classification (NCBI taxonomy): domain Eukaryota; kingdom Viridiplantae; phylum Streptophyta; class Magnoliopsida; order Solanales; family Solanaceae; genus Nicotiana; species Nicotiana knightiana. The sequence goes on from ML380238.1 coordinate 23,532, forward strand.
ACACCAAGAAAAGCAAGCAAAGTGTGATGGAATAGGAAAGATGTAAAGTAAAGCGCACACTAGTTAGTAATTTCAAGACCGTATTCCCCGGCAACGACGCAAAAATTTGATACACTCAAATTACACGTAAATAAATAGTGTAAAGAGGTTGATGTCAAATATGATAACCCAACTAGGTTGGGGTCGAATCCCACAGGGAATAGGCATGAAAAGATTACGTGAATAGTGTGAAGCTTAACTTAAATTGTAATTTTATTCCGTTAGCTTAAAGAAGTATTGTAATTGAGTGAAGTAATAACAAGTATAATTCTATAAAGTTGTAAATAATTTTATTAACTAAACCAAGGTTGTTTCCCCTTTAATGAAATGTAATGATATCGGTGTTACTATGATATATTTCTAATGGAAGGTCCTTGATATGCAAATGATCTGTAAATGACTACCCAATATTTTCCAATAGTTGGGTAATATTTCCTCTTTATGCTTTTTCCAAATATAAAAGAGTTGCAATTAAGAACAATCAATTTTTGCCAAATAAAATCAACTTATCCCTAAGCAATTCTATTAATCAAGGTTTAATGCCTTGAGTTTTTGATATTTACTTCTACCAAACCCTAACCCACTTTTCCAAGTAAAGAAAGAGTAAAATGGCATTTGTTAATGTTTGCAACCACCAACAATAAATGAAGAATGAGAAATAAATATATACCAACCAACCATTATATATATTCAGTAGTAAACACTCATTAACATTACAACCATTTAGGGTCCACAACCCTAGTATTTAAAACTAGCCACACATGCTAAAATACAAAGAGATAGCAATAATCAATGTCATAATGATTACAAAAGTGCAAGATTCTTCACTCTAAAGCTTCCAAAAGATGGAATATTCAATGCCTTGTATTCTAGCTTCCTTTTTAGACAAGATGCCCCCACAAAACCCTAATAAATCTATTTATAGTGGCTAAAAATTGGGGCCAAAATTGGACAAGAATACCCTCGGAGACACATTATGCGACCTCATATCTGTCGTAAAACAGTTATGGGGTCTGCATATTCTTCAATTCCATCAGAGATCTACCGAGTCCAGTTCCAGGTGTCGATTACATAGCATTTATGCGGTTCGCATATTTCTTATGCGATAGCATTTTCCATCTCAGACTTGTGACGCTCTGACTCTTCTGGAAGTCCGCGGTCTGTTATGCGGCACCCAAATTTATTATGCGGTCAGATAATGGGCCGCATAATTTTCATTCGATTTGGTCATTTGAACTTTTCTACTCTGCGGTTGCCCCTCGTGGTTTGCGGTCCGCATGTCACTTCTTCTGTTCACATTTGAATTATGCGACCCGCAAACTTGTCTTCTTTTTGCTCTTATGCGGCTTTTTGACTTCATTTCCATGGTTTTGGGTCCTCAAGCCTCATGTACTGCAAAACATCAAAAATTCATAAGAATTAACGAGCAAATGCCTTTAAAACGAGCTAAAACCTAAGTAATTGGTATTAAATATGCCAAAATTCTACGGCGCATCAACACGACCACTTCCTGCTTCTTTGAAATACCTCCAGACTGTAGAGCTTTATTGGTGGTTTGCAGCGCCTCAAAATTTGTCACCATACCGCTCTTGATTCCTTCTTCTATCCTTTATTCCAACTTGATGATGTTTGAGAACTTTTGATTCTCAATAACCATCAATCTTTTATATTATTGTGGATCTTGAGATCAGAAAAATAACTTGTTAATTTTCTCTTCTTCTAGTGGCGGACCTTGGCGGTCTATGATCTCCATCAAGTACCATACTCATATAATGTTTCTATTGGCTTTATCTTGATGTTGTGGATTTAAAAAATGCCTAGTTATTTTTTTTGTGTTGAACCTGAATCTATCCATGAAATCGAATGTCATGCTTACCCACTTCCCCCACTTCTTCGGATTTTGGTTAATGTACTCGGATAAGGAATCCCCGATAAGGCTTCGCATGAACATCTTCATGTGTATTTGCTCATTATTTCCCGCTCCTACAAGTTTGACATAGTAAGTTCTTAAATGCACCTTACGATCACTGGTGCCATCAAATATTTCAAACATAGGAGGTTTGTATTCCTCCAACAATTCCACATATGGCTGGATACACAGGTCTTCAGAATTAAAACTTTCAACACCTTTTCCGCCCTCAACAATTTGAACTCTTCCTGTCAGCTTCTTTAACTCTTCAGCCATGTTTCGAATGAGCAGGTCCTTTTTAGTTGGTTCAGGTATGTATAGGGTTTTTTGTCGGGTATGTGGTAGGGTTTCCACCTATATCGGGTTGCCTTGGTGCGCCCCCGGGACTTGAGTATAAGGGTGATCATTGATTGATGTTGAGGGGTATCGGGGGTATGTCGTGGTATGTTTTGACGGGTATGATTAGTAGTGGTTTGAGGAGACTAAGTCGAGTGATGGTAGTGTTGTTGAGGGGTTTGTACCGGTGGAGTGTTAAGCTCTTAAGGGGGTGCGGGGTTGTGATATTGGTGCAGGAGGATTTTGTGGAGCTATGGGTAGTAGATTTTTGGTTTGTATGTTTTGAGGTGGTGTTTGATTCGGGGTGGCGGTGTACTAAGGGTTGATGTCGAGGACATTGAGAGTAAGGGAGAGGTTTGCGAGATTTTGGACATGCTCAAACTCACCTTGTAGCTCCAAGATTTTCTGTTCCATTTGTAGGACCAACTCACTCTATCCTGGCATACTCCTTCTGTATGAGGTTTCAACATTCTCTACTATGGTAGCTAATTTCGATTACCACTTAAATAATCCGTCTTCTATTTGCCTTTGCTTTTGCTTTTGCGTTGCTGGGTGGAGAAGGAGGTGGAGAACCACTGGATCTAGTGTGGTATGCTTATGATGCCAGAATGCACAGACCAACCATTGGGATTGGGAATAATCAAACGAAAGTAAAAGAAAGGTAACTAAGTTAGTAAGACGAAATGAAATAGTGCTTGAAATATTTAAGCAAATAACATGTAAGGTCATGCAATGATTTACGTCCTAATTTGGGGAGCTCACTGTGACCGAGGCAGGCCTAAGCGACATATATACTTTGAGAAAATTCACGCCAACGTTTCCTCATCGCTTTAATGCAAAAAATAAATCAAATCAATCTTTACTAAATCAGAACTATAATGTGAAGTCACTAATGGTGCGAAGCCTTGTTGCATTGAAATCTAACAAAATCTAATATAGAAAGCAATAAAGAAAATTATCTCCTAATCAATTTGGTCCCGGAAGGATCTTCTCCATGCTTTTCTCTTTTAACTCCATCAATCACATTTCCCAAGTCGCGCATGTGGAGCAGCAAGTAAGCCATCACTAGCTTCCCTCCTTCATCATAGCCCATACCTTGACAATCCCAAAGACTCTTTCTCATCTTCCCCTCTAGCTTCATAATTCCTTACTTTAGGTGCTCCAACCTCTCTGTCAAGATGTTTGTAATCTCCTTCCATTCCTTGATCGCCTCCATATCCACCTTATGATGTCCCAGATTTCTTAGCTTCAGATTCGAACACTCTTTTGCGTAGCCTCTTGGACTTTACCTGAGCCTCATCCACATCATTTATGATTCTATATTTAAGATTGACCCCCAGTTATATGTCTCCGGTAATGTCGTCTTCCAACCATGAGAGGTAGTAATACATATGACTGGCCCGATAATTTCCTGGTTCAATAACCTCATCCACGATGATCTTTTGGTTGCACATGTGCTGGGCCTTAAATTTTAATAGGACAACATCTTCTTTGAAGTCCACTTTATACTTAACCATTTTGGAAACTCGAGGTATAACTTGCTTCCTTCCAGCTTGCCTCATTACCCTAATAAGAGCGTAAAGGTAGATGCGTCGTCACCTGATCAATACCAAGTGTGTGGTTCCTTTGGACCTAATGATGAACTCGCTACTAGGAAACCACTCGAACATAAAAAGAACTTGCCCGTCTATCAAATTACTGAAGAAACACACCCAACCTACAACATTTCCAGGATTTGCAAACCTATCCAAAGCAAATGTCAGGTTTTTTGGATGATAATTGCCTATGTAGTCATTCAGTGGTCTACCCAAGAGCTCCTGGTGGTAATTTCCCCTCTGAAAGTGTTCTAGCTGCCAAACCTGTAGTAGGAGAATGTAACCCTTGAAATTCCCAAACCATGCTTGCATAAGAAAGACCAGCAAATCCAAGAAGCTGACTATGAAGATGTAAACTAGTTGTGTACCCATCCCAAAGAGGTAATAGCCAGATCCTCGTGATGCATGCGATATGATTTTGTTTTAACCATATATCTCATAGAGAAACTCAAAAGGGATGTAGGATTTCTTCAGGAAAACCAATTCGTCGTTTTTCTTAAACCCTATAATATTTAGAAAATCGCGGGGGGGTGCGATTTTTTTTGTACCAGCAGACTCGGACTATCCCATGGAAACTTGGCGTATCCCTCTATCTTTTCCAGTAGAGGAGTCATTTTTGTATTCCCAAATCAGAATACAGCTCTCTTTTCATCCCAGATCATGGTGGTTGCCCCATTTAATTCCCTGTTGGGTTTTATATTCAACAAAGATGACAAGTTACCCAATACTCTCCTCACATGATTGCTGTCACATGTTTCAAGGTCATTCCACCACTCTATTAGCAGAGACGGGATATTTTGAACCATAGAAAACATGGGGATTTCGTGCTTCATTTTCTGCAAAAAAAACAAAAGTTAGCCCTTTCTTCCTCCAGATTCAACTATTTACGCAATAACGGTCAACATGTTGGCACGTTTTCTCCAAGCAAATTCACATAGTATGATAGTGTCGTTTGGATTGTGGAGATCCCTTTGTACTTTAGACAAGGTTTATCTAAATGGATTAATGTGTCAACGACGTTTCAATCCATACTAAGTTTAGCATGATGCATGTACATTTCAAATCAGAGTGGGGTTTCTAGAAGGGTATAAACTGATACTCTCAACTGGACGACTTGAGGGGGAAGGCACGGGACCGTCAACTGCATTGTTGATCGACTAGTCTACCGCTAATAAGCCTTTCTGTTTTAAAAGGGTGTTTAGGGAAGTGCAGACACCCATCAAGTGTTGCTACGAGTGGAGTATTATGTGGAAAGCATGCTTTATGCAAAAACATTAACACGTTGCCAGATATTATTCATGATGAAAGCATGTAAAAAATAGTAAGTAATGCGATAAAGATGAATAAAAGAAGGAAAGGAAAAAGGAAAGACAAAGGAGAGAAGTTAGCAGAACTAAGGAAAAATAGTTTGAGAACGTAACTAAATGAAGAAAATAGGGGAGATAGGCACATGCTATAGAAATTTAAAGCAAATAAAATATGGAGGGGACGTACATGATATAGAAATTTTAAGCAGGTGAAGGAAATAGGGAGGGGAATGTACATGAAGTCAAATAATTCGTTAATCCACATAAGCGAAAACTTTATTATGTTAACAACCTAAGTATGTCCGTAGCAGAGTTGCCATGCTGTCACACCTCATTTTCTCGCGGAAGCGGGTTTTGACAAGTGGAAACTCTTTTAGATGGGTATTAAAAGAGAAGAGTCACCACCTAATGATTTTGAGGTGCGTTAGGGCACCTTTTTGCAAATAACTCTGTTATAACTAGTCTGTGTCACCAGAGATCGGGTAAGGGCTCCAATTACCTCAAAGAGAAGGGGTTAGGCACTCTTCGAGGTCCATAAATGTGGTTCCCGGCTGAATTTACGCTTTGTGGGATTATTGGATTATCATTGTCCTATGTGATCATGTAAATTAAGGTAATATAGTGAATCTAAATATCTAACTACGATGTAAAACAAGTATAAAGAAGACAACACATATGAAGGAAATAGACTATACATTAATAGATAATTGGTACAAGTCCTTGGATATTACAAGGTACAACCTAATTTGTTCTAAGTCCAATTAAACAAAGGTGCAAACAGTAAACGTATATGGGGGGTCCTATGTTTTTTAGCCTAAAGGATCACCCATGCAACATAAATAAATACTTCGTAACTCCCTTGAGATATGGGTTGCTCATATTATTCAGTGGACATAGACTATCACCTTCTGCTACCCAATTATTATATTAAAGTTATTTACCGAAATCGTTCTAGTTCAACTCTAAACCGCGTCCTATCTGTGCATTAACCGTCCTATGCTTATGGTCAAGGAGGGTTTGGGCCTACTACTTGGATGGTCCTAGACTTTACTTAGGGTGCTCAAAATGATAAAGCGAGGCACACATTCAAAACAGGTATGACTACACATAATAGAAATTAAAGGCTCAAGTTAGCCTCCACACATAAGCACAAATGTACGCAAAACAATCACAGATTTTATTCTTACTAGGTTTCAGACTATGCAGTAAAAGATCATAGGCAATTTTGGAATTGAGGTGCATTGAAGTTGTTCAAACCTATAGACATGGTTTCTATGTGATTGAATGACTAAATAAAATCTCGTGGATAATACTTCTTGTCGGATTGTCGAAGTTGTGGATGGTAATTATTTTTAAAAGCCTATAGGCATGATCTCTATGTGATTTGTGTTTGGGAAGTGAAACCATTGAAAACTCATAATTATTAGTCTTTGATCCTATAGGCATGCTTTCTATGAGAGTAGAAATACCCTATAGGCATGATCTCTATACAATTGGTATTTGACCATGAATTCGTTTTGTTTTTCCTATAGGCATATTTTCTAGGCGGGCAGTGTGATAAGAACAACAACAACGTCAGTTTAATTAATCAATTAAGGCCTTATATAAATGGTATCTAGAAGAGTATCGATGAAGCAAGTCTTAATTACTTAACGTGATCCTATAGGCATGATATCTAATAATCACATAGCAATAGTGCAATTTGAGCAAATAACCAATGATGTTTAAATCCTATAGGCATGCTATCTAATAGCGTATATAAGTAGATCATGTTGAGAAAATGAAGTGTTTAGGTTCCTATAGGCATGCTTTCTATCAGTGTATAGAAATAGAGCATGTCAAACAAGATGGAAAATAAAGCATTTAGACCCTATAGGAATGTTTTCTACCCCTTTATGCAGAAACAGAATATACCCGTTCCCCCATTTCATTAACTCCCCAACTGTTGTTTACAAATTATTATGGGCCCGAAAATATGGAAAAATATGCACAAATATTACAGCGTATAAATAAGTACAAGTCCCAAAAATAGGGCTGGCCCAAGAGGAGATAACCCAGCACTGCCAGGGCCTTCAACAAACTCATTCTTCACACCAGTAGCAGACCTAGACCCAAACTCGACTCAGATATTAGAGCATTCCAATTTCAAGTTCAAACTCATGCATGGACCCATACCATGCAAAAATAGAGGACTCGCTTACCCAATAGTGGCAGATGAAAAACTTAACCAAACAACTACTCACTAAATTAATTAAGAAAACTCTGAAGCCCACACACTTAGTTCTTAAAGCTATAACTAACAACAATTGTCACCAAGGCATATAGATAAGATCGCATGAGGCATTCACAGGGTACATATATGCTTATATTCTCAAAAAACAAAGTTAAGGTAACAGGTAAAGTCTTCATGGGATAGCAGACTACTTCAATTAGGATTTCAAAACAAAGCACCATCATTTAACAGGAGACTCTAGCAGAGTCATAGACAGGAACAAAGGGGTGGAAGCCTTAACATGAGACCCTAATGAGAATGTGGTTACAAACAGCATAACAACATGCTAGTATGCATGGTTTACAATAGTCAGCAACCATATCACTTAGTTAACACATTGGGTATTGGTCATAGCAAAATAGTTCAAAACAATATCAGGGTTCATGGTAGATGAGAATATAACCTCTAGGTTTAGCGCGATAGGTAATCATCAAGCATATACCAGTTGATCATATGTAGGAAGAGGCTGAACATTGAAATTCACCCTAGGAAGTCTTAGGCAATACTTAAGAACATAAAATTGAGCAGGTCTGTCATGGAACCAAATCTCCCTCCGTAAGACGTCTTCACGACACCTAGTCTCTACGACTAGTTAAGGATAGCAATTGCGTAATAATTAAAACAAAAGAAAAATTTAATAACCAAACTTCAATAGATAACTATATAGCGGAAAAATGTTGCTCGACATGTACAAGTAAAACCAACAAAACTGAGTATACATAATTCCCAAAACTCGGTAGTCACAAGTCACAAGGTATAAGGAATGGGTTTAAGTATCTTTATACATCTGTATCTAGGAAAATAAAGAAGAAACAATATAAAGGTGATAGAGGGGTACTCCGAGGTCTGCTGACACTGGCAGATGTACCTTGAAGTCTCTGAAGCAGAAGCAACTACGCTCAACGAATAGCGGGGTTGTAGGTTGTTTTTCGTTTTGCACACAAAACATGTGCATAAGAGTAGCATGAGTACACCACAATGGTACCTTGTAAGTGCCAAGCCTAACGTCGATAGAGTAGTGACGAGGTCAGGCTAGGGCCCTACTAAGATATTATAATAAGACAAAAGATATAATAATACGATGAAAGACTAATAATTTAACAAATGGAATTTATAGAAAAGTAATAACACAAACACATAGAGGTAAACAACATGTGTGCTCTCGAGATACTGTCTCGTAGTCTGAAAAGTAAATAGTTAATAGGAGATCTCCCGATTTACTGCTTCGTAGTCCCAAAAGTAGATATACAGGGGATCTACCGTGGTACCTCTTCATAGTCCCAACAGTAAATATGTAAGGGAGATCTACCGAGGTACCTCCTCGTAGTCCCAAAAGTAAATATGCATGGGGATCTCCCGTGGTACCGCCTTGTAGTCCATAAAGTAAACACACGTCTCGAAATCGATGGAAACGACAATTAACAGCAAGGATACTACAGTTTACGACTAATACAAATAAAAGGAAAAACAAGAATTCAACTAAGCAGTTTGCACAGATTTCAAACAATCATTTAAGACACATAGACATGCGATATTAGGCTAAACAGGATAACTACTCATGATGGGATGACTCATTTAGGATATAATAGGTTACCGTTCTCAGATTTTGAACAATTAGCCCGTGTACAGACTTGCCACCTCTCATACACAGCACTCACATATCACTGAATGTCCACAATAATAGAAAATCCTAAGGGGATTTCCCCCACACAATGTTAGGCAAGCCACACACCTAGAACCAAGCTCAATCAATCAGTAGAATGCCTTTTCCTCGACTTTCCGACTCCGGATGGAGAAAATCTAACCAAAGTTATTACATACTATAACAACTATAATAAACTTATTTAATTAATGAAATCAAGACTTTCACTAGAAATTTGACCCAAGACCACATCTCGAAATCGGGTAAAAGTCACGAAATACATACACACATTCGACCACGAGTCCAGCCATACCAAAATCACCCAAATTCGATACTAAAATCTCAATCAAAACCTCATATTCGGTTGAAGAACTTTCCAGCCTTTTCCCCCAAATTTCTCAACGCAAATCCTTAATTAAATTATGAAATTAACGATGGATTAGTGGGATATGAGCAAAACGAGTTAAGAATAATTAGCCAGTCGTTCCCTCTGAAAGCCCTCAAAATCTCGCCTAAATCTGAGCTCTCTATATCAAGTTATGATGAAATTGGTAAACCATTTATTTTGAATGTTTATACCTACCCAGGTAAATCCTTCTTCGCGAATGCGGAAATTGCCTCGCGTTCGCGAAGCACAAAACAACTACTGACCAAAAATCCTCTTACGCGATCGCGAGCTCCCTCTCGTGAACATAGAGATTTACTTTCCAGATCTTACGTAAACGCGTGCAGCACTTCGCGATCGCGTAGGCTAAAAAGAATGGAGCCCCTTTTGATCGTTCCTCTTCGCGAACCCGTAACAGCTATCGCGAACACGTAGAATCAATGTTCCACATCTTTGCGAACACGGGAATAACATCACAATCGTGAAGGAAAAAATCTCAGCAACCCTCAACTCCTCTATGCGAATGTGGGAGCATCTTCGCGAACACGTAAAAGGAAATTAGACACCAAAATCACTGAAGATTCAGCCATCTTCCGAAGTCCAATATTGATCCGTTAACTATCTGAAACTCACACAAGGCCCCGGGACCTCAACCAAACATACCAAAAAGTCCTAAAACATCATACAAACTTAGTCGAGCCTTCAAATTACATCAAACAATGCAAAAAAAAACATGAATCACACTCCAATTCAAACTTAATGAACTTTGAAACATCAAACTTCTACAACTGATGCTGAAACCTATCAAATAACGTCTGATTGACCTTAAATTTTGTACACAAGTCATATTTGACATTGCAAACCTACTCCAACTCCCGGAATTGGAATCCGACCCCAATATCAAAAAGTCTACTCCCGAACAAACTTCCAAAAAATTCAACTTTCACAATTTCAAGCCTAATTTAGCTACGGATCTCCAATTAACAATTCAGACATGCTCCTAACTCAAATTTCACCAAATGGAGCTAACAGAACTGACAAAACTCTATTCTGGAAACGTGTTCACACAGTTTCAACCATAGTCTAATTCATAGAACTTAAGCTTTCATTTTAGGGACTAACTGTCCCATTTTAGTCCAAAACCAAAAACAAATCCTCCCCGCAAGTCATGTACGCGTAAAATGATACAGTGGAAGCAGTAAATAAGGGATCGGGGCTAATACTCTAAAAACAATCGGCTGAGTCGTTACAAGGTCAAAGAGCATACATTCGAGTTACATATAACAAAAAAATATGTCATAGTTGCTTTACAAGGTCAGGAAGTACTGACATTCAGAAATTACATGATCATTTAGTATGAGAAAGTTAACAGGATACACATGAATAACCTAACATAAGTAATGCATCCGATCACATTTTAGGCAGTGAACTAGTTCCTCACAATATTCTTAGATAAGGTAGGGAGATGGGATCATAGCAGTCATTAGGTGTAAGTACACAGGAACACACAAAACATTAGGCTAAACATGCTTAAGAAAACCATAATCAGGCTAGAATTTAGGCAAGTTCAAGTGGTATAAAAGTTCAAAGCCACAAAATAACTTCATAGTGAATAAAGTTGTAAACAGAGGTGGCATGGTAACACATTCTTTCACAAAAGTTCTAGAGGCATGACCAAACTAAAGGATGAAACTGCGAAGGTCAAAGAAATTACTGGTTACCAATTGACGAATAAGTAAATAAGAAGAACAATTTCAGTAAAATTTTAATCGTAAATAGCAATAGAGAGCAATGGAACCCAAAACCTAAGTGCGTCAAAGTTCATAAGGGTTTCGGATGAACCCCGGGCAGCGCTTACACTGATAAAGTTCCAATAATCGAAGTCCGGTAGCATTGGCTTTCAGCCGGCCAAGAGCTCAAGTTTTAGAATAGTATATGACGGGTGAGAGTGAGAGAATATCAATGATTAAAGTCTATTAAGGGAAACAAGAAAGATGGTTTTATAGTAGCAAAATTGAATGAAGAAACAAGGAAACACATTCAATCACACATAAGGAAAGAAACGCAAGCAAAATCGATTTAGAATCAATTTAGGAGAAAAATCGTGGAAATCCTAGTTCAAGACGGAGAACAAAAAATAATCAAAGATCTCACTAAATTGGACCCATATAGTCCAGTAGTGAATGTATCCATTCAAGAACATAAGATAATACAGAATCAGATTCGAACGAACACCCACTAATTTAACATCCATAAATAACCGAGTGCAAAATAATGTAACATTGAGGAGATTGTAAGAATCTTCGTGTGTGCAAATAATGGAAATAAAACATGGATTATTTTCCATGTGATATCAGATTTGGACTAAGATTTGAGTGAGGCGGCTAGGGTTTCAATCATAGAGAAGGAGAGGATGAGAGTTTTTTAGGGCGGTGGTCTCAGAGAAAGGGGTAGGGTTTTAGGGTTGTGGTTAATTTAAAATGTCTAAGGCCCCGTAAATTTTCCCTAAAAAATCGAGATTATGTGATGCCGAAGCAGGCGTAGAGGTTAATAATCTCGTCATGGTTCGGACTTTTTGGATTGAACAGTACGCTGGGAGTTGAATGATTTATTTTTGCAGAATTAGGCATTTTTGCGGCCCATTTTTGCGGCCACACAATCACTCTGCAGGATTCAAAGTGAAGCGGCCTTTTTGCCCAATTTTAAGGTAGATTCCGCAATCAATTATGTGACCGCATAATTGTTTCGCGGGCCGCAATTTGGTCGAATAATCATCCTTGGACTTTTTCAGAGGGAGGTTCTGCGGCATTATGCGACCGTAGAATAGATCTGCGGGCCGCATAATGGCCGCATAGTGAAGTAACCAGTCTAGTTCCCAGGGCCATTGGTGATGAGAGTGCTTACCTTGCATGCATGTATTCTTAAGATATGTGGGGAGGTTGTGATTTAAATATATAAGAGAATGGGGTGTGGGTTAGTGTAGTCTTTCATAAAAAAAGGGCCATAAAACCTTAATACACATATAGTGTTTGATAGAATACTCAAGTGAGCTAGAATTATGATCGTTTCCCGTAATTTTGGGTTCAATTTTGCTATATTGCTAAAATAGATTGAAGTTGCTAATATTCCAGAACATCTTAGATTTTTAAGAGGCTCAATTGAGGTATGTTGGATAAACCCCCCCTCTTCTTAGAATTGAATCTAATGATACTCATGAAACCGATGTAAGTCTCAAATTGATTACCCTAGAAATTGCTACCCCGAATGTGGTTGCTTTGAAAATATATGTGTAATATGTATTCCCATGATTTCATCATGTTATATCGTCATCTGAATAAATGTTCAACACTTTGAATATGTGTGCTAAAAATGCCTAGACTTCATGTCACAGCCGATTCAAGACTATAATGCCAAATTTCGTGAGACGCCTATGTGCCTTGAATTCTAAATTTGCTCACATGTGAAATAAAGATTCATGAAGGAAAACTGTTTTGTTATTGATGATAATAAAAACATTGGAATGTGGAAAAGAACTTGAACTATGAAATCAGGCCAAGCACCAGGAACAACTCTACAATTAAATCCACTCTTGCTAATGTATTGGCGAGATGAGAAAGAAATATGAAGTAAGATGATCGATTGAAATATTTGATGTCTCAAATGAGATGGCTTAGCCGATCGGACCGAGATCGGATTCTATGTAATATCACAGTGGTATTGTGAGTGAAATTGTGAATATGGTTGACGTCTCAAATGAGATGGCTTAGCCGATCGGGCCCAGATCATACTTCGTTTAAGAACACGGTGGTATTTTGAACTCTGGCATATTGGCATTAAAAACTATCCAACCTAATAATGTGGAAATAGACTTGAAAATCTAAGTGATCCTTAACTTGATGCTTTAGTTATTTATAGATCGTATTGCCTTCTTGATTGTTTCCCTTGTAATGCTATTCATGTTATTGTGGTTGTGTTTAGTTTTCATACTAGTATTGTTCGACAGTACTAACGTCCATTTTAGCGGGGGCGCTGCATCTTTATGTGGATGTAGGTGGTTCTGTGGCAGACACTGTTGATTACATGCAGTAGTGCATAATCTTACAGCGAACTCGGTGAGCCCCATTGCATCCCGGGGTTATGTAATATATCTCCTGTTTATATTGTTGTACTTTTGAGGTATAGCCGGGGCCTTATCGCCAACACAATCATCACACTCTTTTGTATTGTTAGAGGCTTCGTAGACATTATGTGGGATGTATATGGGTACTAGAAAGGTCAAGGGATTATGTTGTGTTTTGGATTTTTGTTCCACTAAATCATAAGGTGTATGTATTTTAAAACTTAACAATGATATAACAAAATGAAATGAATTAGTAATGTTTATGTATATATGATCCCTCTACTGTTTGACCAATGAAAACGCGCCTTTCTTGATCATAAGAGAGTAGGAAGAAGGTGTCTAACATGCTTGTTCGACCGGGTCCACTCGGTTGAGCGCCAGTCGCGCTCCCCGAGGTTGGGGCGTGACAAAAGGGTCGGGTGAGCGAGGATGTTAATCTTCAGAGATCAATGGCCCAGATGAATAGATGAGTGCAGAGAGTTTCTTAGTAGGTTGCAACCTGATTGCGACCAGGTTAAGTCAATGGGGTCGTTTAGTTTGGGCGGCTGGTGGGTAAAATGAGATGGGCTAAGTGTTTGAGCCTGATTTTGGTCTGAAATTTGCCCTATATTGGGCTATAACAATAAAAATACATGAAATTTCTAAAATAAATTAAAAAAAGAGTAATAATATAAAAAGACTATTTTGACCTAAATAATATAATAAGCATTATTATTTATAGAATATAGGCAATTTTTATTGCTAGTGTAGATAAAATAAATAAAATGCAAACATAATTATTTTAATGTGAGATAAGATATTATAAAATGCATGCGGGTATAAAATAATAAAGTTGGATGGTTAAATAACCTTAAACTAATTTAAAGGGATAATTAATAAATATTTGAAAAAATTAAATGCAAGAAAATAAATTTAAAAACTTTAAAAGTTATAAAAAATTATAGAAAATACTCACATAACCTTATTAAATTGGATAATGATGCAAAAATTATATTTTGAAAGTATATAGAATACTTTATAAAATACGAGGGCAAAATTAGGTATCAACACTAGTAGTGTTGCGCAGGTCCAAAATGAGGTTTTATTTGGCATGAAGTGTATTACCGGTACCGAGATTGTTTCTGGGAAGCTATAGTGGTCAGAAGTTATTACTACGGACATCTGAGTCATGTGGAATATCAGATGAATATACCTTGGATTGGGGTTGCGACTTGATCCAACTTTTTTAGGCTTATACACTGCATTGATGCGAGATTCAGGTCTTATGATGAGTTTCAGACGTTGAGGATTGGGTTCTATGGTTTATGAACTAAGAATGAGATGAGATCTTCAGCTAAGTTGTGTTGTAAGGCTTACATGGATTGGGGTGACGTGGGATCATCCCCGGGCGTATGTATGGTGAGCTCCTGTAGTGATTTGATGGTTTTAGAACGACTCCTGGCACGTTTGAGGACGAACATATGTTTAAGTGAGGGAGGATGTAACGACCCGACCGATAATATTGAGTATGTGCATTCAGTTTGGCAGTTTGAGGTCACAAATAGCTTCACATGATGTGTTGTGACTTGTGTGCATCCTTGATTCGATTTTCGAGTGGTTCAGAATTGATTTAGAAGGACGACTCTCACTTGAGAAGCATGCAGTTTAAAGAGTTGATAAGTTTGACATTTGTTTATTTGATCTTGGATCAGAGTTTTGACGGTTTCGATAGGTCCGCATGGTGATTTTGGACTTGAGCATATGCCCAGATTTACATTTAGAAGTTTCTGTAAGGTTTTAGCACTAATTGGCAAAAATTGGCAATAAAAGGTTTAGAATTTCCCTAAGTTCGATCGTGGTTTGACTTTATGGCTACCGGGTTCGTATTTTGGTTTGGAGACTTGGAATATGTATGTTTTTTCATTTGGAACTAGTCTGCAAAAGTAGGTGTAATTTGGAGTTGGTTTGTAGGAGTCAGACATGTGATTGTGTTTCTAGCAATTCTTGAAGTTCATGATGATTTTCATGTGTTTTGGTGACCAATTCGTGGTTGTAGATGTTGTTTTACTGTTTTGATCTCACAAGCGAGTTCCTATGATGTTTATGCACTTGTGTGGATGTTTGGTGTGGAGCCCAGGGTGCTCGGGTGGATTTCGAACGCGTTTAAGAGTGTTTGGAAGAGTTTCAGTTTTGCTGGTTTAGATTTGGTGCTTCAGGTCTCACAAATGCGAGATTTTGTTTGCATTTGCAAACCTCGAATTTTCAAGGAGGATTAAACATTTGCGAGGTTGGGGTGGCACTTTTGAGTTCACATTTACGAAGACGTTAATCGCATTTGCAATGGCACCTAGGCATGCTATTTTCCCGCAATTGTCGCTTTTGCGAGGTGCCCATCTTCACATTTGCGAGCTTTTATGTCGCATTTGCGACGTCAACATAGTTAGTCAGTGTTCGCTTTTGTGATCAAGTTTCTGCAATTGCGGGGTTAGCAAATCACAAATGTGACATCTGCAGCTTGTTTATAACTGAATATTTCGGGACTTAGCTTCATTTTACCATATTTTTAACCCTAGACTCGGTAAGAGGCTATTTTGTGGAGATATTTCCATACCAAACTATTGGGTAAGTGATTTTAATCAATTATCAATTATATTTCATGATTATATACAAGATTAAACATCAAATTCATGAGAATCTAAGAGAAAATTTGGGGATTTTTGTCTATGTTTTGAAAATTAAAATTTGAGATTTGAGAGTCGGATTGGGCTCTAATTTGAAAACCAAACACATATATGAAATCGTGGGGCTATGGGTAGTCGGGACCTACCATTTGACTCGGTTTATGACCGGGCGGGCGTGTGATTGACTTTTATTCACTTTTGGGTAATCTTATAAAGATTATAGCTTTATTAATTGGAGTTTCCCTTGCAATGGTTGATATTGTTATGTCATTTTAGGCTAGACTTAAGTCGAGCGTAGGTGAATTTTAAAGGAAAAAGCTATTTTGAATATTGATTTGGCCTAATTGAGGTAAGTATCTTGCCTAATTTTGTGCGGGGGAAACTATCTCTTAGGATTTGGGTTGATTGTACTATTTGAATTATGTGGAATATGTGTACACAAGGTGACGAGTTTGTACACGAGCTTATATGCGGCATTTGACTGGTTTAGACTCTTAGGCTTCTTTTTTGCATTTAATTGAAGTGGTTAATACATCTTCTATCTTTTATTGTCAAGTTTACTCCTTACATGCTTTAATTTTTAATTGCAATTACTTGTTGAATTCATGCCCTATCCGTTATATGCCTTAATTGATAATTGATTCTTTGTAATTGTGCATTTATTTATGAACTGTCATTACTTGCTCTTTGACTTTGTGAGTCATCATGTAACTATTTTATCAGCTTGTGACCTTCTTTGTTTAGTTCCTTTATTTAGTTTAAATATGTAATACATCGTTGTTAGTTGCAGTGTGTTTGCTAAGTTCATATTGTTTGGTGATCGGGTTGCACGCTACAATGGTATTGAAACGATACTGGAAATATATGATATGGAGCGATAAGGACATATGATATGATGTAGGTGGGATCAGGTTGCACGCTGCAACAGGTTGATATATTGTAGTTGTTTGTGATATTAAAGTTATTCCCGATTGTGATTCTCATGGTACACTTTATGTTGGAAAAATTTATCGTGATTATTGTTGTTTCCTAAATCTATTTTGATCGTATTTGGTTGACTGCTAGTATTAATGGCGGGTGAATTAGTCGAATTTGAAGTACTAATGGAACGATATTGACTCCTTGTGTGATTCATGCATTCTACGTGATTTGTTGTGTTGCTTTAACATGCCAATTTGTTTCTCAATTGATTATCAAGGTGAATTTATGTGCATGAGGTCATTATCTCATATTCGGTTGAATTGTTGGTAACTTAGCAGTTCTAAATAAAAGAACTCTTAAGGCATTTTACTTATGTGATTTTCAAAATAAAAGTCGTTATCTCACTCGGTGCTTTACTATTTGAAATGGTTGTCTCATTTTTTACTTTCACTAGGTTTGAAAATTATAGTTATCACCTTATTTGATGTTTTCTTTACTTGAAAATTTTCATCACATTCTACTTTTTACAATTTATATATTTAACTCATTAATCTATCATGTGTTTTACTTTGATTAAACACGATATTTTTACATGTTATATTGGTCTCTAAACTAAATCTGTCTGATACTCTATTTGCATAACTTGTTCTTATTTTACTTTATTTGATTTTTAAAATAAACCCATTATCTCATTTGACGCCTTACTTTATTTTAGATTATTATTATGATTATCTGGTAATAAATATACATTTCTCGATCATTTTAATTAATATCTGACACGGCTACACTACGGATGAGCACGAGGGCCTTGCCGTTCAAAGGTGATTGTTGTGGTCAGAAGGTGCCAGGCGTATTGATTTGGAAATTGACTCATGAATTATGGTTACGAGGTATGGTGCCTCGGGGTAATTCTTGTGACAAGTCCATGCGTTGGGAAAATTTTGATTAATTGAGTTGCCATCTATGTTCCTTATTTGAGTTCATTCATATCTCCTCGGTGTTTGGATTATGTTTCTGCTTTATTCCCGCCTACTTGTTGCTGCTATTTGCTCTTCTATTATTTTCATTGTTGGTTGTACATCAATAGTATTTCCGATGTTAGTCTTGCATTGATGTTCTTTTAATTATTATCTTTATGTTATATCTTGCATATATATGTCTAGTGGGTGTCTTGACCTGGCCTCGTCATTACTCTATCGAGGTTAGGCTTGATACTTACTGGGTACCGCTGTGGTATACTCATGCTACGCTCCTGCACATTTTTGTTTAGATCCAGGTACTTCTGATCGAGTTGGTTTTGAGACTTGTCTTCATGGATGGAAACTCCAAGGTATACCTGCTTGACGTTCGCAGGCCCCGGAGTCACCTTCTGTTGTCTTTCATTTCCACTATTTACTATTATTTCCGGACAGTAATGTACTTGATATTTCTAGTTACTCTCATAAAAGCTCATAACTTGTACTACAAGTTTTGGAATTGTATGACCGATGTTGGTTCAACTATGATGTCTTAATTATTAATTAATGTATTGTAGTTAAGTTAGTTAAATTCCGGTAATTCTTCGCATCAGTTAGGCTTACCTAGTCCTAGTGACTAGTCACCATCAAGACTACCTAAGATGGGGTTTTGGGGTCATGACCAATGGATTAAATATAGTTTACCATCTTTCCTACCTGTATTTTCTCTCTCGTGCGAGGTACGTGAAGTGCACATGTTGTTATTAATGTTTTATTGTACTTTCCAATTATTACCAGCTCTAAGGTTGGTCTTAGAACTGATGAACGTAGAAACGAAAAGTGAGTCCGTAATCACCTTCTTCCTAATAAGAGGTTTGTCACAGTTGGTTCAAACTTGGCAATTAAGATGACTGAACTACCTAGGCAAAGCATGGTAGTACGAAGCACGTAGGAGCTTTACAGAAAGCACTAATGTTTCAATTGAGGCATCCATTGCTCGATCCAAGCATGTACCTTTCATAACCCTTTATTTATGTGTTATTGTATACGGTAAAAATCAGGACTACCTAATTTCTCTTTGGTCGAAGATCTAGGACATTGAGTCCGAGATCGAAACTGCTTTCAAACCGAGTGTAACGACCCGGCCGGTCATTCTGTGAGATTAGCCCCGTTTCCCCCGTTTCTGCTTTATCGTATGTTTCTTAGCCTATTTATGTTGTATTGGGTCAGTTGGTTCGGGTTCCGAGTGGTCGTGGTGAGAATTGAGACAATTAGTCTCTCAAATTAGCTTAATAGTTGGAAAAGTCAACTGGGAGTTGACTTATTGGTAAACGACTTCGAAATGTAGATTTTATGACTCGAATACCTTCATTAGGTGATTTGGCACTTAGGAGTGTGCTCAGAATGAAGTTTTGATGTTCGGAGTAGAATTAGGGTTGAATTGGCGAAAGTTAGTTTTTGGCGATTTCCAATCGGTAGGGGAAAATAGGCTATCTGGGTTGGAATGGAATTCCGGAAGTTGCAACAGGTTCGTAATGGCATTTTGGATATGTGTGCAAATATTTAGGTTGATCGGATGTGTTTTGGATGGTTTCAGCACCCTTGGTGAAATTTAGAAGTTTCAAAGTTCATAGGCTTGAATTAGATGTGATTTTGGCATTTTTTCATTGTTTTTGGTATTTCGAAGGCTCGACTAAGTTCGAATGAGGTTATGGGATGTGTAGGTATCTTTGGTTGGGGCGCCGAGGGGCTCGGGATTGATTTTGGGTGGTTAACGGAGGTTTGGACTTAGTAATTTGCAGCAAAGTTGTAGCAAGTGTCAATTTACTGGTGTGGCCGGACCTGCGGATGGGGAGCCGCAGGTTCGGGCCCGCAGAAGCGGAAAGGAATCCGCATATGTGGGATTTGGGTAACTCAGTGTGGGATTGCAAATGCGGACTTGGGACCGCACCTGCGGAGTCGCAGGTGCGGAAAAGGAGTCGTAGGTGCAGAATTTGGATGATTACTGGATTTGTGCAGGTGCGCACCTGGGACTGTAGGTGCGGGTCCGCAGGTCTGAAGAATGGGCCGCAGGTGCGGATTAGCTGGGCAAGAGGTATAAATAGGTGCCTCCGCGAAATTTTGGCATTTCTTTCATTTTTGCATGCGGTTTGAGCTAATTTGGGAGCAATTTGAAGGAGGAATTCGAGAGTCTTCAGCGGAGGTAATTTTCCCGGACTATAAACTCGATTCTATGTTATTTTGTGATGGATTAGGTTTGGAATTTGTAGATTAATGGCATGAATTGGGGGTTTAGGGCTTGGGAAATTGAGACTTTTAATTAAGGTATTAAGGAGTTGTTTGTGGTTGGATTTTGATACATTTTATATGTGTAAACTCGGGAAGGGATAAGGATTCTTGTGACGCAATTTTCATCGAATTTTGAGACGTGGGCCCGGGGCTCAGGTTTGGCCAATTTCGGGAATTTGCATAAAATTGATAGCTTTCGATTGGGTTTTGTTCCTTTAGTGCATATTGATGATGTTAATCTGGTTTTGGTTAGATTTGGAGCAATCGGGAGTCGATTCGAGGGGCAAGAGCATCGCGTATTAGTATTTTGGCCCGGTGGAGGTAAGTAATGGCTATAAATCTTGTCCTGAGGGTATGAAACCTTGGACTTCGTATTTCTCACTGTTTTTAGAATGGCACACGTGTCGGATGACGATTATGTGGCGTGCACTGATTTCTGGATCGGACTTGGTCCTATCCGCGACAACTATTAAGTTGCGTATTTTACTCTAAATCATATGTTAAATTGTGTTCTAAAACTATTGCTATATTTGGGCTATAAGCCATGTTTGGGGGCTCGTGCCGACTTGTTTAGACCCCTTAGGGGCTTTTTACTGCTATTTTCCTCACTGTGTTGACTTATGATTTAAACTAAGTCACGTTATGTTTAACTGATTTCGAAACTCAGCCTTATTTACACTATTTTGAGATATAAAATGATGTTTTGGGTCGAGTACCCCGTTTTACTGATATGCCCGAGAACTTTTAAGAGTTTCTAAATGAGTGAGGCCTAGGGCCTGATTGTGAGGATATGATATGCCACGTGGTGGCTTGATATTGGTACTTGGCTGAAGGAGCCCCTCCAGAGTCTGTACACACCCTCAGTGAGCGCAGGTACCTACTGAGTGCGAGTGCCGAGTGCCGAGTGACGAGTGATTGGGAGGCATGAGTGACATGAGGTTGCCCGAGGGGCTGATACTGAGTGACTGTGAGGTATGCTGAGTGATGTTCTGCCCGAGGGTCGAGTTATGGTTCATGTTTGGCCCGAAGGGCTACTTATGAATTATTTCATTTTACACTAAATCCTTCGGTTATTTTTGTTTCTAAAATTGTTGGAAAACACATTTTTTAAAGGATTTTACTGAAGTTGGATTTTAAGGCATGTTGATTTCATAAATATATATATATATATATATATATATATATATATATATATATATATATATATATATATATATATATATATATATATATATATATATATATATATGTATATACTGTTGGAAATAAAGGCTCTGCTTATTGTGAACTGATGATTTGATTTTATGTATTTCTTACTGCTTACACTTGATTTTTTTCCATTACTACTGAGTTGGCGTACGCACGTTACTCCATGCACCCCTGTGTGCAGATACAAGTGCTGATACCGAGCGTTAACCATCTATTTCCGTGCGGAGCCACAGTCAGGACATAGAGGTAGTTGTTAAGCGTTCGCAGCATCTCTGTTTTCCTTCTTATTTTGTGCCTAGTTCTTCGTTCCGAGGTTTTGTATTATAATAGTAGAATTTTTGGTATATTCTTTAGATGCTGATGACATGTTGACTCCGTATCATGGGGATGGTTTTAGACTGTTTAACTGTTTGTTTTCTTAATGGATTCAGTAATTTTACATACGTTTATGAAATGTTGAAAATGAGTTGGGATTTTGGAAAGAAACTGTAAATATGTGATTGTCGGCTAGCCTAGTTCCATGATAGGCGCCATCATGACCGGGTTAGGATATGGGATCGTGATACCGAGGTCGACATCAATAATTGAGACCAGAAAGAGACAGACTCCGAAGTGACATCGGTATAGATTGATAACGGAAAAGGCGAGATATTCGTGATAGGTCGAGGATCGTGGCGTGAATCTCGGAACGGACCGATCAACGGTGGTTAATCAGACGTTAATATGATTTCCTACTATAATTAAAAGTGTACCTTATTTAGAACTCCTCTATTATATAAAGAGGAATCCCATTCATTTGTATCTATTATTATTCACTGATATAATATAAACACTCGTTACTTTGCTATTTCACTTACTGTTCTTCAGAGTTTCTTTACCATTTATTGTTCTTGCTATTCCACCTCGAGGCTGTCCCAAATTGAGGTCGAGGCTTTGCTTACATACTGGTTTGATTCATTTTGTCATCGAAATAATCCATTTATTTTCCTGTTTATTAATCGGTATTGAACGAAATCACATATCCTTAAAACTACAATATAAGTTTAATTATTATCCGAATTTGAGGGTAAACAGTTTGTGTATTAGCGGAATATATCCATTTCAGATTTGTGTATTTAGCGTTTACAATTTGCTTCCCAGTACTTAATGGATATATTCCGCTAATACACGATTGACTAGAGATAGTGGCCAAGGTACACAGGGCAGAGGAGACGGATGAGTCAGTCTTCTAGTGATATTTGAGATGTTACAGGCTCAGCAAGCCGCTATTGCTCAACTACAAAATCAACATAGAAATCCGAGTGAGGTCGAGCTAGAAACCACTAGCCGTACCGAGCCAGTGCCAGAGAGATAGAATGGTAACAAATTGGTGCCTGATCTTGCAATAATGAAAATGCTCAAGGAGCTCACCAAAAGAGTTGAGTCAGGAGAGAAGAAAATCGAAGCTAATGATAAAAAAGTGGAAACATACAACTCCCCAGTTGACCAGATACTAGTGGCACCACCAATCTTGAAAGGATGGATTCAAAGAAGTTTGTACAAAAGCCGTATCCTCCGAGTGCGGCTCTGAAACCCATTCCAAATAAGTTTCGTATGCCGGGTATACCTAAATATGATGGGACCACTGATCCCAACGAGCATGTCACCTCATACACATGCTCTATCAAGGGTAACGATTTGAAAGATGATGAGATCGAATCTGTTTTATTGAAAAAGTTCGGGGAAACCCTATCGAAGGGAGCAATGATTTGGTACCACAATCTACCACCAAAATCTGTTGACTCGTTTGCCATGTTAGTAGACTCTTTCGTAAAGGCACATGCCGGTGCCATAAAGGTTGCGACAAGGAAATAAGACCTTTTCAAAGTAAGGTAAAGGGATAATGAAATGTTGAGGGAGTTCGTATCTCGATTTAAAATGGAATGCATGGAGTTGCCATCGGTCACAGATTATTTGGCCGTTCAAGCTTTCACTCAGCTTTGAATGAACGAAGTTCGATAGCATCACGTCAACTGAAGCAAAATTTGATCGAGTATCCGGCTGTGACTTGGGCAGATGTAAACAATCGGTACCAATAGAAGATCACGGTCGATGATGACCAACTAGGAGCTCCTTCCGGTTTAGTGCATCCAAACAGGTCAGCAACTAAAAATCAAAGGGACGTCGACAGGGAGCGAAGGTCGAACAAAGATCGATATCAACCGTACACGCAGATCGCAGGAACAATGGTCCAGGATGCAATTCTGGCCGGATCGATCGTAGAAGTGATTGAGGACAGACTTCTCGGGGACTTATGAGCAAAAGTGGTTTTGATAAGTATGTGGATCCCACATAGGCACCTCTATTGTCAGAATATAATATTAGTGTCGATGCATCAGGCATTGTATCGGCGATTGGAAGAATTAAAGATACTGATGGCCTAGTCCTTTACAAGCCAATCCTTCCTAGAGAAACCCTAATTTGATGTGTAAATATAATGGTACGCACTGTCACAGGACCGAGGATTGCAAGAAATTAAGAGAAGAGGTAACCTTTCTATTCAATGAGGGTTGCCTTCAAGAATTCCCAAGTGATCTAGCCAAGAAGCATTTTAGGGAAAGGGACGCCAACATGAAAAACGAACAGGAGGAGCCGCAACATATAATTCATATGATCGTCGGAGGAGTCAATATCCACAAGGGCCCGTGCGCACTAAGGTATCAATTACTAGGGAAAAACATACTCGAGATTATATGCTACAAGGCACCGTATCGTTCAACGACGAGGGAGAAGAAGGAATTTTTCAACCTCACAATTTAAATAGAGTTCATGTTAAGCATGTTTTAGTAGATCTAGGTAGCTCGACAAATATCATCCGATCAAAGGTCGTGGAGCAGCTCGGCCTACAAGATCACATCGTGCCCGCAACTTGGGTCTTGAACGGTTTCAATATGGTCAGTGAAACAACTAAAGGAGAGATCATCCTGACAATGAACGTGTCTGGAACTATCCAAGAAACCAAGTATCACGTAATTAAGGGTGACATGAGATACAACTCCATGCTCGGGAGGCCTTAAATCCACAACATGAGGGCATTCCCTTGTACTCTCAACCAAATAATGAAATTCCCGACATCGGACGAGGTAAAAATAGTGTACGGGGATCAGCATGCTGCAAACGGAATATTCGCGATCGATGAGGTAATATCGATATCGGTGTTGTCAACATTGAAAGGATCGAACATGAAATGTAAAGAAGAAGCTAACTAGCAATCACAGCCACCAGCCTTGACTGAATTGGGGAATCATGAAATAGACGGAGAAAAAGATAAATAATTTTTAACCCCTCGAACGTTAATCACTGCTGAAGAATTCGACGCCACCAAATCGACAATTCAAGAGCTGGAACAGGTTATATTTATCGAGTACTTGCCCGAGCAAAAGGTATACCTGGGATTTCTTTGCTTAATAAACCTAACCACTGAACTCATGAAAAAGCTTATTAAATTTCTTAACATAGATTTCTTTGCTTTGTCCCACTTCAACATGACAAGGATCCCATCAAAGATAACAGCACATCCGCTGAGCCTGGACCCAAAGTTCATGCCGGTGAAGCAAAAGAGAAGACCCCAGTCCGAGGTAAAGCACACATTTATAAAGGACGAGGTAACTAAACTTCTAAAAATAGGGTCCATTCGGGAGGTGAAATATCCCGAATGCTTAGCCAATTTAGTCGTAGTTCCTAAAAAAGGGAACAAACTTAAGATGTGCATAGATTATATGGAGTTAAACAAGGCATGTCCCAGAGATTCTTTTTCATTGCCTAACATCGATGGCATGATCGATGCCACGGCCGGCCACGAGATGCTTAGTTTTCTCGATGCCTATTCTGGGTACAATCAAATTCAAATTAACCAGGAAGACCAAGAAAAGACTTCATTTATCACCAAGTATGGAACATATTTTTATAATGTAATGCCTTTCGGACTAAAAAATGCAGGTTCTACTAACCAACGCCTAGTAAATAAAATGTTCGAAAATAAATAGGTAAGTCTGTGGAAGTTTATATTGATGACATGATAGTTAAATCCCTGTGCGCAAAGGACCATTTGACACATTTGCAGGAAACATTCAAGATACTGAGAAAATACAACATGAAGCTCAACCACGAGAAATGCGCTTTCGGGGTCGGTTCAGTTAATTTCCTTGGCTTTATGGTGTCGAACCAGGGAATTGAGATCAACCCTGATAAAATCAAGCCTATCAAAGACATCACTGTTATGGGCAGCGTTAAAGCCCTACAAAGGCTGACAGGGCAGTTAGCTGCCTTAGCCCGAGTTCGGCCTTGATCGGTAAGCTCCATGCCTTTCGGAGTTGCCGGGTCTAGAGCTTTATGTACAACTTGTGTGTGTGTGTGTGTGTGTGTATATATATATATATATATATGTTATGAGTAGGTCGGGGAGCTGTTCTGATCACAGTATATCCACCAGTAGAGGCTTGTAGACATATACCGTCAGTTAGTCCAGTATGTTGGGCTGGTAGGCCTTTTATGTATATTTTGTTGGTTAGCCATCTGTAGTAGTTATGACGGCCTTGCCGGTCCAACTTTATATTGATATTTAGTCAGCATTCGCAGTTGTCTTGCAATGTGGCCCATGGCCAAAATATGACATCACATGTTGAGAGTTCCTTAGCCAAGTTAGTACGCAAGGATAGATGAGGCACCGGGTGCCGGTCTCGCCCCCAGATTCGGGGCGTGACAAAAGTGGTATCAAAGTAGTTTCGTCCTAGGGAGTCTATAAGTCATGTCTAATATAGTCTTGTTTATGGGTGTGTTGTGCACCATACTTATAAATAGTAGGCTACAAGGCATTTAGGATTGTCACTCTTTCTTTTTACTCTAGATCGTGTGGTAGAGCTCACTTATAAGAATTCAAATTCCGAACTTATATTTTATTCGTAATAAGATGATGCCTACATTCAGAAAGACGATCGATAAGAGATATAGCTGTGGAAGTGTTGAGTTAGAGGAATTCGATTTTTCATCTTGGTTATGATGAGTAAACGAGAGGTCTTCAGCAGATCATGTGTGTACTAAAAGGTGTACGATTCTTGATAAGGAGCTTTTCGAAAAGAATACTTATCCACTCTTATGGTAAAAAGGAATAACGGAATCAGAAGTTAAACACGAGTTGCAGCAAGTAAAAAAAGCAAGGTGAAGAAGGACACGAGGTACCTAGTTAATAAATATTATCATTATTTACCATTCAGGAAGGTAGATATAAGCATTTTGAATTACCTTCAACAGAAATAGATGTACGTACAATCGGCCACACCTATCTCAGTCATGCCCTATGAGAGCTAACGAATATAGTTTAAGAGAAGGACAGGATAGCAGGATTTGGTTGCGGTTAAAGTAACCCAAAATGATAAATGGATGGTTTGCGTTAGTTGACATTTTCGAAGGATATTACAAAGGTGCTAATGGATCTCCTTGTGAGATACCTAGACGGTTCACTCTAAAATAGTACAGCTAGATATTAGTACTACAAAGACGTGCATTGGAATCCTGAAAGGGGTAAATATTAACTTAGTGTGGCTCCCGTCTCTAGTAGAGAAAGAATGTTTGGAAATTCGAACAACCAATCGATGGAGCAAGGGGAGCTAAAAGCAAAAGAATGTTTTGTTCGAATTTTCAGAATAATGTGATAGATAGAAATATTAGCAGGGAAGTACGAAGAGGGATGATGAAGCAATATGAGTGAGATGTGATACATGGATGGCAACGGTAGAGTGTTATAGAATCTATAGTCAAATGAAGAAAGAGACGAGAGGTAATGGGCCTTAAGACAACAAAAGTGTATAGACCATACAGTCACATCCTCATTTCAAGAAATAAATTCGCGACTCAAACGTGATTAACAGAAGGGAAAGTTAGACCCTAGAGTAATATAAATCAGTATCGATTGGTGAACAAGATAAACTAAACATGAATTGGGGAATGAGTGACTTGATAATAGTCAGCATCATGAGAATTTCATATTGCATTCCGGCAATAATAGAATGGACAACAGAAGAAGGTCTATGATGAATTAAGAGAATGGTCATTCTGGGAGACGCTTCCCTTAAGCATGCAATATGAACAAAGTTAAGCTTAAGAGATTGTGTGTGCCAGTTAATGGATTTCCGCAAGGCAAGCAAGGGTCATTGATGTTGTGAAACGATGCCAAGGATGAAGAGGTAAAACATCTATAGGTAGATCCTCGTGGTTCCAACTCTTAGTGCACCCTTAAAGGGGGAATATCGAGTGATGTGGAATTAAGTCAGAATTAAGTGGTTCTAGTGACATTGGAATGGTAAAGGAAGAACGCGATAAAAATGAAAAAGGAATGAGATGGAACATATCCAAATCATACAAATATGCTACGATTCAAGAATGTTGTGCAAGCACGACATCAAGGAGAGGAATTGAGGGTTCCTGCCCGAGCTGTTATTAATAAATAAGGAGCCAGTGCGAGACGTAAGTTAATACAAGGTAAACAACCCAAGAAATATTACGCGGAATATTGAGATGAGAATGGGCCAACGAGTTAGTTAGTAATTGATTAGGAAGAGCCTAGTTATGGCTAAACATGAGGTACAGTCGAGTCAGCAGATCGTCTAAGATAAACATAATAAAACCCAATATAGTAAATTCACCCTCGCATTTATGAAATCGTGATCATTGAGAAATATTTAGAGAAGAGTTGGGTTATTCAAAGGTACCATATGAGTGTTATGGAGATAAAATAAAGTGCCATTGGGAAGGCAGTCAAAATATCAATTGAGAAGCAACCCTAAAAGCACAAGGGCACGGAGGTAAGCAACTACGGATGATTATAGGCAAGGAAGGACATCAAAAGGCCCATAGTAAGCTCACAGATTTACAAGAGTCAGAGGATCCTCCCAGAATACTACAATGAAAGACTAGTTAAGGAAGTAAGGAAGAAGGCTTCAACCTAAGCTCAGTAACCTAAGGAGGAATGGTTGTGTAACAACAGTCTCACTACAAAATTGTATGCACTCTATATGAAAGTGGTACCTACCATGGCTAATAAGCAGGGAGTAAAACCAAAAGTAATATTCGAGATCATATGAGTTGCACGTTTACTCTGACATGTGTGGTCTCTAAGATAAGCCAAGTATGGACGCAACAAGGGGGCAGAAAGACTAGGAAAAGCAATAGCTTACGTTGAAAGAAATCTAATATGAAACGAAAGAAATTATTCGATCAATGATCCAGAATTGGTAACGTTATGTACGCACTTAATGGTTTGGAGTTTAATAATGCAGCATATACAACCGTAGAAGATTCTGGTATACGTTAAAAGAAAGAATTGAGCCCAGGCCACAAATAAAGGATTAAATTGTTAAAGAATTGTATCATGCATATTCATCAGCGCCCATGAAAGGCTAAACATAATAACTAATACCATGAACCCCAGATCAGGAGATAATTTAAACCAACATAAAGGCCGATCAGAAGAAGGAGGAAACTAAAGAGTTACATCAACGAAGTAAATCAGGAATCCGATTATTGGACCCAGAAGTTATAGGAATCATGATTGAGAACATAGCAGAATCACTCTTAATATTCGAGGTGCAAGAAAGATAGCACAACAAAAATATTCTATAACGTCTCTACGATAAAGTCAGTTAGAAGAAGTACCAGCCTCATAAGAAGTCAGTATGAAGCTCCCACCGAATTGTGTATGCCTAGAGGTGCAAATATTATAATAGAGCTTCAAATGGTGGATGTGATTTATACCTGTGTGGGAGGGAGGTTATGAATGAGAGATAGAAGATTATGAGGTGGTATTTTAAAGTAAGTAAGGTAAAGGTTAACAACATACGAAATACTCATGTATAGAAGGATGAGAGTGCTCCATACTTCAGGTAAAGACTAGAAGCGTTGGGATTCAGTATCCAGGAACGATAGCAGCATCGTTAGTGGCATACTTTCCAGCCTATGGTTTTTAATTGCAGAAAGGTCTATTAGAAAGTAAAAGAAGAGTTAGAGACATTGCGATGTCTCACTTGATGTTCCAGAAAAGCATAAGGGAATCGATCGCAAGCTAAAGTATGATAGAACGACAAGGTTTTAGAAAGACACGAGTAAGGATAAGAAGAAGGCAAGTGAGAAGGTGATGAAAATGGATAAGTCCTTGGGATTAAGCCCGTGAAAAAAAAGGAGCAGATGGTTCCTCTAAATTATAGAAAGCTCAATATAGCTTGAATGAACTCAAATGAGTCTAAGACTAGTAGCATTAAGAAGAGATGGAATGTTTCCGTGGAAGCAAAATGAGGGTGTAATTTTCATAAATAAAGGATGACATTTGGGCCTTTGCCTGAGTAATGATTTGAAGAGGATTTCATGGATTGTACGGAATTAAAAACGTAGGGTGAATCACATTGGGATGCTATAAAATACTATTATTGAAATGCAGTATCGCCCCTAAGTGGATCAGGAAAATCACTTCAAATATTCCTCGATACGGCATAAGCCCTAGTGGCAATGTATTACGTAAGAAGTTTCAAGTTATCAATAGAATATTGTAGATCCACATTGAGGTGAATCGACAATGGATGGATATAAGATACAAAGTACGAGATGAGATTAGACCATCATTCTCATGAAGACTTAGCTTTATGCATATAGGATTAGCAACAAGAGTAACCTGGAGTTTGGTGGAAGACCTCAGTAACAATAAATCGAAGTAAGATTTATGATATAGTATGACCTACTTAGATGTAGTAAAGCTAATGACACCCAGAGGAACAACTTGACATAATTTTGTATGTGTTCAAAAAGTGCGGCCTAGAGATTGGCTAAGAGCTGGAGGAAAGGGGAGAGAAGCGTCGGATAGGCGCACATACAAAGTTAGAGTCGTACAGACTACATGATAGGAGGTAGAAACAGTTACGAGATTAGAAGGATTCCGACCACAAGTCGTGATGTTAGAAAGAGGCTTAAAGCGGGGAATGCTCTGGCCTTTGGATTTATTCAAAGAACAGTTGTCTAAATGGAAAGGAGAATATTAAAGTATTCGCAAGAGCTATGGGTTATGAGAATGATAAGTTCATAAGTCAACATTCGAGGACGAATGTTCCAAAGGGGGAATGATGTTACACCCCATGTTTTCATACGTGAAAGTGCGCCATAAATAAATTAATGGAAGCTCAGAAATGCGATGTACATCCCGCATTTTCGTACGATAAAGTTTCGTCGTACGTTAATCGACGTAAGTTCGAGAATGAGATTATTGTAAGATTATAAGTATTATGATATTTCAAACAGTGATGAGTAAATTCACGAAGGTGAGAGGGTAAGCAAATCAAAGAAAATGAATTTCCTCGAAATTTGACATTTTGGGGTAAAATACAATACCCCGTATTTATGGACAAGTACCATACAAGGTACCACATGGCCATGATAGTAAGGTGTATAAAGTGTATTAAAAGTGAGTAGTTTTTTTTTAATTTGAGATAATTCTTAATTAATTGGTTAATTATTGCATTTGTGGATAAATATTTAAGTAAAATTTGTTGGATAATTATGAGAGTACAACTATACATGTGGGTGTATGTAAATATGGCAACAAATTTCGAACTAATAGGGGCTAAAGGAGGAGGTGGCACAAAATGGATCAAATATGGATTTTGCTGGATCAAATATTGTAAATAAATACAATTTTCGTTGATAGAAGTTGGGTGCATTAATTTATGCATAAAAGAAAATACTCCAGCAATATTGAATCTCCCAAATAAAAGTTAAAAAAGTCTTGCAATCAAAACCACGTCCATAACGATATTAATGTGACTATTTCCCTACTTTGCCAATTTGAAAACTTTCTGTCACTTGTCTTCTCTATCAAGGTTGAGGAAATTGTGTATTCTTCCATGGGTATGACACATTAGATCAAGCCTATTGTTGAATTCCATACATAAACTAGAAGAAAAATTATACATCCAAGAATGCAAGTGAAGATGCAACGGGATTTTTGCGATTCTAAGGGAGTACGGTGCAATCTTTCTCAAGAATATCATACGTATTTTTCCCTACTTCGATCTCACCGTTATGTTTTTTATCGAAATTGGCGTGTGTTAGAGGGGTTGTCAACAGAACCAGCTCAGGTATGTTAAGGCTAAACTCTTCCTTCATTTTGCATGATCTCGTAATTACACGAGTTATATAACGAGGCATAAAGAAAACTTCATATCCCGAACTTCATATATATTTTCTTAGTCTTGTAAGTTACAATATTCTCTTTATCGGGACTTCAAATTCATTTTAGTATTTCCTTCTTCCAGTCAAGAGAGAAGAGAATCTATATATACAATATTATAGTATTTTATTACGATCGAGCTACAATCAATGGGCAGGCCCCTATTGGGCAACCTCTGATCATATGGTAAGTTATATACCGTGCCTACTGTGGCCGACCGCCTATGAGCGAGCCCAGTTGGTGGAGATACAGAGTCTAATATGGCTGAGCACCTATGAGCGAGGCTACTATGGCAGAGCAGATATATATATATGTTGAGCCTTATAAGGCCGGACAACTATTTTACTTACTATATTGAGACACTTGAGTCAGTATCAGCAGGTAAGTATATCTTCAAATTATCTTTGACTTACAGTTGCTTTCACTTATTATATTATCAGTTCCGTTCAGTTTCAGCTTTTAGTATGTTTCCTTACATACTCGGTACATTATTTCGTACTGACGTCCCTTTTCTGGGGTGCTGCATTTCATGCGTGCAGGTTCAGACAGACAGACGGGTAGACCTCCTCATTAAGTACTGCCCGAGTTCAGCCTTGATTGGTAAGCTCCATGCCTTTCGGAGTTGCCGGGTCTAGAGATTTATGTACATCTTGTGTCTGTGTATGTGTGTGTGTGTGTATATATATGTTATGAGTAGGTCATGGAGTTGTTCCGATCACAGTATATCCACCAGTAGAGGCTTGTAGACATATCCTATCAGTTACCGCAGTATGTTGGGCTATTAGGACTTTTATGTATATTTTGTTGGTTTGCCATCTGTAGTAGTTAAGACGGCCTTGTCGGCCAAGCTTTATATGGATATTTAGTCAGCATTCGCAGTTGTCTTGCAATGTTTCCCATGGAAAAAGTATGACATCACATGTTCAGAGTTCCTTTGCCAAGTTGGAACGCAAGGATAGATAAGGCATCGCGTGCCGGTCTCACCCCCAGGTTCGGGGCGTGACACGAGCCTACCAGTACTTCATACTCCAAAGGCAGATGAAAAAATCTACTTGTACTTGGCAATCTCAGAATCACGGTGAATGGTATCCTGGTTCGATAAGAGAAGGGTACACAATTTCCTGTTTATTACGTAACTCTAGGAGAAGCAGAAACTAGGTATCCACACTTAGAAAAATTAGCACTAGCTCTAATAAGTGCCTGCAGGAAGCTAAACCATATTTTAAATGTCACCCCATATGTTTATTAACCACTTACCCACTTCGGATTGTCTTGCATAAGCCCGAACTATCGGGCCGATTGGCGAAGTGGGCCGTCGAACTCAGTGTGTACGATATTAAATACCAACCCCGCAAGGCCATCAAGTCTCAAATTTTGGTAGACTTCGTGGCCGAATTCACACCTACCCTCACACCCAAAGTCGAAAAGGAACTTCTATTGAAATCGGGTACATCATTGGGGGTGTGAACGCTTTTTACATACGGCACTTCGAATGTGAAGGGGTCTAGGCTAGGCATCATTTTAAAGCCGCCCAAGGGAAATACTATTAGACAATCCATCAAAACTTCTAAGTTGACTAACAATGAGGCCGAGTACGAGGCCATGATTTTAGGTCTCGAACTAGCTAAAAGCTTGGGAGGGGAAGTCATTGAAGCCAAGTGTGACTCCTTACTGGTAGTAAACAAAGTCAACAAGAACTTCGAGGTTCGAGAAGATAGAATGCAAAGGTATTTTTACATGTTGCATGTGACTTTTCACTGTTTTAAAGAATGGACCTTGCAGCACGTTCCTCGAGAGAAAAAAAAGTAAAGGCGATGCTCTTGCAAATTTATGGTCATCGATCGAGGAGGACAAAATCAGCTCGGGGACTCTCGTTCAACTCTCGAGATCCGTGATGGAAGAAGGTCATGCTGAGATAAACTCCACAAGCTTAATTTGGGATTGGAGGAATAAATATATTGAGTATTTGAAAAACGGAAAGCACCCATTGGACCCTAAAAAATCAAGGGCCCTACGAACAAAAGTTACTCGATTCACATTGGCTGAAGATGGAACATTGTACATAAAGATGTTTTACGGACCATTAGCAGTATGATTGGGGCCAGGTGACACCGATTATGTTCTACGAGAAGTCCATGAAGGTACTTGTGGGAACCACTCTGGTGCCGAATCACTATTCAACAAAATCATCAGAGCAGGATACTATTGGGATAGTATGGAAAAGACACTAAGGAGTTTGTACGAAAATGTGATAGGTGCCAAAGGCATGCACTAATGACCCACCAGCCTGGAGAACAACTTCATTAGGTCATATCCCCATGGCGTTCATGAAATGGGGGATGGATATCGTTGGCCCTCTGCTATCGGCTCTAGTTAAAGCTAAAATCATTTCGTTTATGACTGACGACTTCTCGAAATGGGCGGAAGCACAGGCCTTCGAGAAATTCAGAGAAAAAGAAGTTATAGAATTCATCTGGGATCACATCATGTGCCAATTCGGGATACCTGCCGAAATTGTATGCGACAACGGAAAGCAGTTCATTGGTAGCAAGGTAACAAAATTTCTTGAAGAATGAACCGTAATGGGACAAACAATCGAATAAACCGTGCTCATGTAGATTAGTCGATCCCCAATGGAGAAACATGTACGCATGAATAAATTATTCAAACAAGCATTTTTCCTTGTCAAATATCTTGTGCCTCAAAGGAAATTTTCTACTATACAAGCTCCATGCTTACGATTTTTGTGAAAAATGGCTCAACGGCCAAGTACAAATACACCTCGAATGGTCAACCCCCTCACTCGGGGACTTCCATCGAAAATCAACATGTTCGAGTTATCTAAACTCGAATGCATAAGACCTCAAAGGGGAACCCCTTGATTTATAGGCCAAGGCCATCATTATCGGGGACTAACACTTCAAAAAAGTTCGAAGTGTTGTTGGGAAATAATCCCAAGAGGCATACCCAAAGGCTACCGCAGAACTAACGTGGTTCAGAGACGTTCGAATCTCGCAATAAAAACATGCCTTCAAATTCTTGGAAAACCACTTAAAAAGGCTACCCTCGGTAAAATAATCAAAAGGGCTTCAATAAAATCAACCCTCGAAAAACCATAAGAGGTATTGAATTATTAAAATGCATACTTGTGCTAAGGCCCAAAACGAAAAGGGGTTAAGATCAACATTAAACCCTTAAAAAACCCAATGGGTAAAAAATACATGTTAAGGCATAAGAAATTTTTACTAAGTCTTTAACCTGAAAAAGGGAATATATAGTCATCCTTTAGAGGCCATATCTGCCCAATTTAAAGAGCCTAAGGTCCAATACGCTTAGAGTTCGAGATCGTGTTCTCACTCAATTTGAACCTAAGGGTTCCACTATTTCAAGCTCGAATAAAAACTCACTCGGCTACGCCTCGAAGATTCATAATTACTCGATACAAACCTTAAGAGTTATGTTGCTTTAAGTTAGAATTTTACTTGAATGCGACTATAAAATTAGTACTATTGTGATTTCGACCAATCCACCCGAAACCAAACTCTCAAACATATCGTTCAAAGCATAAAAGTGTGCTAAAACTTTACAAGGCACAAAGCATGTTTGAAGAAAAAAATTGATAAGGCATTTAAAAGAAAATTTCTATTTTATATGTACGAACAAAAATATGTACAAGAGGCCGACAAGGGTCTTACGAAAAAAGAAAAGAAAAATAAAATCCTAACTATGCCCGGGGCTGATTTCTTCCTCGGGGGAAGCTTCTCTTTAGGGCCCCTCGCCATTATCAACAAGTCCCAAATCATGATACGGACTCGCTCGAGCCTTCGGAACACCCAAAACAACGCTAAAACCCAAAATCACACCTCAAAACCCCAAGAACCAAACTTAGGAACTTTAAGTTTTCTAGACTTCGCCAAAAACGCGCCGAACCGACCTATACTTCTCGGAATAACACCAAATTTTGCAGGCAAGTCATATATGACAAAACGGAACTATTCCCGATTTTGGAATTCCATTCGGACCTCGATAACACAAAAACACGTCCCAAACCAAAATAGGAACTTAAGGAACTTTTTATTTCAATATTGGGCGCCGAAACACACCCGGGTTATCAGAAAGCCATTTCGAACATACGTCCAGGTCCGAAATCATCATACAAAGCTACCAGAACCGATGAAACTCGATTCTGAGGTTGTCTACCCAAAATATTGACCGAAGTCAAACTTGGTCTTAAAGGCCAACCTTAAGGAACCAAATGTTCCTATAACACTCTAAACACCTCTGAATCCCGGACAACCAGTCCCTGCTAGTCATAAATCATAATAAGCCGTTATGGGAAGTTTCATTTAGGGAAACAAGGTCCGATAAAGAAAAACAACTGGTCGGGTCGTTACATGTTTGATGTTGATATTTTTTAGATGGCTAATATCCTTAGGCTGAAAAAGAGAAAAATTTGAATCCATGATTGCATTTGAAGTGGCCCCATTTTCCATGAGTAATATTTGTTAAAATTTCGTTACATAACTTAATTACGCAACTTTTCGTGATGGAAAAAGGGGGAGATAAGGTGTAATTTTTCTTTGGACTATGATGTTTATAACCTAATGAACCTGGTCCTTGACGATTTGTGATTTTTAAATGAAAAGTGTTCTGACATTGCATTTGATGTTAAGCAGAGTTGAAGAAGGTTCCATGCTTCTGAAAAGAACACACTTTGTCATCATAAAAAGGAGAATTTATTTTGCTGAGCGGTTTAGATTTTGATGATTGACAAAGGAACACATTCATAGACTAGGT
Source organism: Nicotiana knightiana (assembly GCA_005239525.1). Taxonomy (NCBI): domain Eukaryota; kingdom Viridiplantae; phylum Streptophyta; class Magnoliopsida; order Solanales; family Solanaceae; genus Nicotiana; species Nicotiana knightiana. Next base: position 60,215 of record ML380238.1, read on the forward strand.
CCATAGACACTGTACACAGGTTATAGTCAGAATCAAGCAAAAGGCTTGCACGTGCAAGGGATAAGTATAAGTGGTTATTTATGATAATCCTTGAACGAAAAGATTGCATATTTGATCTCTATCCAGAATAAGGAAAAAGTTAGAAGTTGAAGATAAATAGAAGTCTTCCACCAAGGAAGACTAAAGCATTACACCTCTAGTTAAGGCTTCTTTTACTAACTCTATAAATATCATTTTATTTTCTTTTACAGGTGATACACACATATTAAAGTTAAGAAGAATTGAGAGAAAAATAGCAGGCATTTTGTGAGCAATTTCTGTGGGATTCAAGGGTGTGAACCTGAAGCTACATGAGATTCAAGGCATTTTTTTTTTACTTTCTTTAATTCTAGTTTAATTATAGTAGGTGCTTTTGAGTTACACATTTCACCTTTCCTTATAAGCATTTGTACTTGGTACTTGAGTGGTATCTTTCAAGGTAGAGTTAACTTGAAGTAGCTGCAACAACCTATGGCGTGTTGCTATAAGTGTTAGAGTTAATCCTTAGGTTTGTAAGAGTTTGTAAACTTTGATTTTGGCTCAAATTTATAGTGAATTGTTTGTAGAAAAGCCTATTAGGTAGTAGGTCATGGGTTTTTTAACCTTTCGAGTCGTGTGTTTTCCATGTAAAAATTCTTGTGTTCTTTACTTTCTCGTTAATTATTCAACAACTGTAGTTTAAGGAACGCATAGAAGAATCAGTCCTTTTGATAAACCGGTGCACGCGAAAATTACGCACAACATAAATCACCCATCTTTTGTGGTATTGAATTATAAAACATCAATAATCATTGCTATAATTTATTTTTGTGATACTGTTGGAGTACGACAGAAGTCATATGACTCTCCTGTTGGTTTTTTCAGTTTGATTTTATCGTCTTGAGTCAGATGCCTTTATGTTCAAGAAGATAATGGATCAAAAATGTAAATACAAAGAGCAGCGTCTGAGCTTAGAAAGTTTGTTTACTTTTTGGAACTTGCATTTAGCCCCTCTTCTTACCTAACAGAGGGGGTTCTCCATTACCTTTAATATATATATATATATATATATATATATTTACTCTAAAATTTGGATAACAATTAAATTTATATTGTGGTTTTAAGGATATGTCATTCCGTCCTATACCAATCGATAAACGAGAAAATAAATAGACAAATTAGACTATAAAATAAATAAAACCAGTATATAAGCTAAGCCTCAACCTCGATCTAAAGTAAACTCGAGGTGATGTAGTATGAACAATGAAGAATAAGGCAACTCAGATGAACAGTAAGTAAAGTAGCAAGCAAGAAAGAAATGAATGTATATATTTTCCTTAGTGAGCAATGATGCTTACAAATGAATGGAATTCCTCTTTATAGAATAGAGGAGTCCTAATTAAGGTACAGTCCTAATTATAGTAGGAAATCATATTAACAATTGATTAACCGACATAGATTGATCCGTTCCAAGATTCACGCAACTATCCTCGACCAATCACGAATATCTCTCCCTTTCCATTATAAAGCTATGCCGATGTTACTCGGAATCTGTCTCTTTCTCGCCTCGATTGATGTCGACCTCGATCTGAAAAGAGGCTTAAATTTCAGTCTCGACGTCCTAGCTCTTTGACGTGACGTTTCTATCTAGACCAAATAGTGAAATAGGGTAGCCCCGATTTCTACCGTATACAGATAGTCCCCTCATTCCTTAAAATAAAATGATATGAAACGACTTGAGCCTTGATTTTCTCGTGACCTTGATAAAAAATGATGTCATCTCCGTGACGTAAGTGACGGAGGTGACCAAAAAGTCCAGTCGGTAGTTCCCCAAGTCATTAATGCGCGTCAGTGGGCGGTCAGCTACTAGCGCCGTCGAACCGTCACCGTAGTTCTATAAATATGGAATTTGTTGTTTAATCAAAACTTTTAATTCCAGTCTCATCAATCCTTCTAAGTTTTAAACTCTCTCCATCTCTTGTCCTTCATCACTCTTTGAGCCGACCTTGCTACTTGAATCAATGGCGAAAACTTCCAAAACCGTTCTGCAAAAGGATAAAGAAAGAAATTCCATTCCATGAGAAGGGGAACCCCGAGCATAAGTAACTTTTCATTCATCAATTTTCATGTTCCTATATTTTCTTTATCTAACATCTTCATTTTTCATGCAGCGGTTGTCTGGATGCCTCGAGCGATCCTTGTCCTCGAGGACTAGGTTTAGAATTTTGCCTCGACTTCCTCTAATGTCGAGCGCTGTTGAGAGGCAAATAATCATGGTGAATTTTTCTTGCTTATTCCGAGGTGCCAACAATACTTCTTTTTCTCACCAAGTTTCCGTTTGTGCAGGCCTGAATAAGGACGAGGTTTTGAGGCCCCCGAGCGGCGAGGAAGAGACAAAGTCCCCGGTTTTGAAACCGGGGAATGATAATAAGAGAAAGGGGGTCTCTTCGTCTGAGGACCTCGAATCCAAAAAGGGCCCAGCTCGAAGAACAAGGAGGAAAATCATTCCTCTCACCATAGACTTAATCCAAAGGCTGAGGGAAAAATAAGAAGAAGAGGGTGATGACTCGGCGTTGGTGATTCGACCAAGGAAGAGCGCCGAGGTCGTCAAGCCTTCAAAATCAGAGGCGGTTTTCGAGATACAGCCTCATGATGAAGAGGCTTCAAAGAAAAGTTTGGGTGAAGGCCCCAAATTGGCTGAGGTCGATATTGGCCCTCGACCATCAATGAACATACTGGAGGGGCCGATTCGGAGACCCCGAGAACCCATCAGAGCTCCCCGAGTGACTCGCTCGGGGAAATGACAGCAGGTCATTCACATTATCGACCGACTTACTCTAAGGAGTCCACAAGAGAGGCTCGGGCCATGAGGACCCCCGACATAGGTAGAGTCTCTAGTTGAAGAGGATCCTTTTAGGGATTTCTTTATCAGAGTCGATGATGCCTCTAATCTTAACTATGCGTACACCCTCTTTGAAGAGGCCAATCGTCTTCTATCTCGAGTAAGTATTAATTGTTGTAATTCTCTTTTTCTTTTTCTTTTGCAAGTCTCGAGCCGATCTGATCCAATGTGAGGCCGAGCTCTTGAAGACTTTGGAGGAGAGTAATGCTCTCAAGATCCTTTGGGGGAAAAGGATGAAGAGATCAGGGACCATCGAGCGGAATTGGCCAAGGCTCATAACGAGGAGGCCGAGCTAAACGAGCAGGTAACTTCCCTTTTGAAAAATACGGACATGATTCAATGGTGGAGGCTAACATTTCGATTTCACAGTTACAGAAAAAGATTGAGAAGATCGAGTTGTTCCGGGGGGGAGTCGATCAAGTTAAAGCTGACTGCAATCGGTGGAAAGAAAGCATGGACCGCCTTGCAGCGGAGAAAGAGGATGCCTCGACCCAACTTTCATTGGCTGAATCTCAACTTCGGAGTTCTAGGGAGAAGAGCTTGGCTTAGGCCGAAAGAATCGAGGAGCTCGAGGCTGAACTTGCTAAGACCCAAACTGAGGCCAAAAAGGCGAAGACTGCGACCGATAAATCGGTGGCCATGTATCTGGCTGATGCCAAGGCCGCTCAAGCACAGCTAAGGGAGGCCCTTGATCAAGCTCAGCGGACTGCGGACCTTGCCAAGCACCAATCTCAAAGGGAGACCCTCGAGGAAATCCATGCTCGAGGTTTTCACCTCTCTGAGGAGATAGCACAGGCAAAGGTGCTTGAATATGATGTCAAGCTTCTTGCTTCCTCCGATGATGACGATTATGATGAAGTCAGCCAAGGCGGGTCCGATAATGGTGGGGGGCCCAAAGAAGAAGCATCCCCCGAGGAAGAAGTCAACCTTGAGCATAGTTAGGATTTTATTTTTCTTTTTCTCTCTTTTTTTTGTAATACCTTTGTCAGTCTTTTGTACATATTTTTTTAAACATATATATAAAGAGATTTTCCCTTTGAATTGCTTCTCAAATTTTGTCTTGAAACTTGCTTTGTGCCTTGTAAAAAATATTTGCACAATTTTATCCCTTGAACAATATGTTTGAGACTTTGATTTTTGATGACTTGATCGAAATCATAATAATACTACTTTTATAGTTAAGTTCGAGTAAAACTAGAACCTGAAGCAATAGAACCCTTAGGTTTGTGTTGAATAATAATGAATCCTCGATCTGTAGTCGAGTATGTTTTTATTCCAATCTCGAGATAGTGTAACCCTAAAGGTTCGAATCGAGTGAGAACGTGTTTTTGAACTCAAAGTTTATTGGCCCTTAGGCTCTTTGAATCAAGCCGATATGGGCGTAAAGTAATGGCTTTTTTCCCTCTTTCGGCTTAGAGACTTTGTAAAATTTTATTATGCCTTAGTATGTATTTTTTACCCACTGGGTTTTTTGAGGGTTTGATATTGATCGAAACCCATTTACCTTTTGTGCCTTAGCAAAAATTTTTATTTGAACAATATGATACCTCTTAAGGTTTTTCCGAGGGCTGATATTATCGAAGCCCTTTATTTATTTTGCCGAGTGTAGCCTTTTTTAACCGGTTTTCAAAGAATTCGAAGGCCTATTTTTATTGTGGGATTCTGACGTCTCCGAGCCGCGTTAATTTGGTTGTAGCCTTTGTGTATGTCTCTTGGGATTATTTCCCGATAACACTTCACACTTGTTCCCGAGAATGATGGCATTGGCCTATATATCGAGGGATGCCTCTTTGAGGTCTCGTGGTTTCGAGTTTAGATAATTCAAACATGTTGATTTTTGATGGCAGTCTCCGAGCACGGGGTCGATCGTTTGAGGTGTAGTTGTACTTCGGCCCTTGAGCTATTTTCATAGAAAATCATGATTATGGAACTAGTAAAGTAAAGTTTTTTTGTTGAAGCACAAGATATTTGATAAGGAAAAGGACTTCTTTGAATAGTTCATACATGCATACATGTTTTTCCATTGGGGCTCGACTAATCTATATGGACATAGTTCATTCGACCGTTTGGCCATTACAAAATTTTCCTATCGAGGCCCTTCTAACATGAAGTATTTTTCCTTGAAACTAAATCATCTGAGGGTGATGCCCCCCAATATTCAAGGTTGAATGTAAGGATACCTTGGATACTCTAAGTCAGCATGAACAATGGTTTCCTCGTTAAAAACTTTACCGGAAAAACCCATTTGGGATAAAAATCGGCCGAACGCGTGCTTTAGGGTCCTAATATCTCCCTGATGGATCATAACTCCGATATTTTTTGCTCGAACGCCTGAAAAGAAGTTAGCGTAAAATGTAAATGAAAAGGAGAAGGCCATACCTTAACAGTAATATCGCTTGAGGAGTGAGATGTTCGAATTGTTTGGTAGTTGCTCGCCATTTATCGTGCCTAGATTGTAAGATCCATTTCCTATGATATCGAGGACTTGGTAGGGTCCTTCTCAATTAGATCCGAGTTTTCTTTCATTATGGTTTCGAGTGTTGATGGTGACTTTCCTCAGGACCAAATTCCCAATTCTGAAGTGGCGAAGGTTGGTCCTTCTATTATAATACCTTTCGATTCGTTGTTTTTGCGCGACCATTAAGACGAGGGCGGCTTCTCATTTTTCATCTAATAGTTCGAGGCTAGTATTTATAGCCTCGTGATTTGATTCTTCCGTTGTGTTCGAAATCTTACGCTGGGTTCCCCGACTTCAACTGGAATCAAGGCTTTGAAGCCATATACTAAGGAGAACGGTGTTGCCCCCGTACTGGACTTTGACGTCGTTTGATATGCTTGGAGGAATTCGGGTAGAATTTCTCTCCATTTTCCCTTGGTGTCATTCAACCTTTTGTTCTGATTCTGAATGATGGTTTTGTTCGTCGATTCGGCTTGCCCATTCCGCTGGGATGATATGGTGTCGATAAGATTCTCTTTATTTTGTGACCATCGAGAAACTTCGTTACCTTGATACCGATGAATTGCTTTCCGTTGCCGCATACAATCTCGGCAGGTATCCCGAATTGATATGATGTGATACCAGATAAATTCTATAACTTTTTTTTCTCTGAATTTCTCGAAGGCTTGTGCTTCAACAAATTTAGAGAATTAGTCGGTCATAAATATAATGAATTTAGCTTTACCTGGGGCCGATGGCAGAGGGCCGACGATATCCATACGCCATTTCATAAATGGCCATGGGGATAGGATTGAATGAAGTTGTTCTCGGGGCTAGTGGATCATTGGTGCATACCTTTGATGCTTATCACATTTCCGAACGAACTCCTTAGTGTCCTTTCCATACTATCCCAATAGTATTCTGCTCTGATGATTTTGTGGACTAGTGATGTCATGACCCAAACCGATGAGCCGCGACAGTGCCCGAGTCCTACCTGTCAAACACACCTAAGCATGTGTCTAAGCTATAAACCTCATTCACATCTGTTGAATTACGAGAATAACATACATGAAGGAAACCGGCCCAAAGGGCATAGTACATATATATATAGTCGGAATACAGTGGGCGAGCCTCGCTATAGACAATTATGTACCCATAACTGAAAGACGACAAGGCCATATACTATCCAACTATACATAACTATCTACATACCTCTAATAGAAATACAACTGTACAACGACGGGACTGAGCCACGTCATATCCATACATATATATACAAACATATCGTACCAAAATCAAAAGCAGCTATGGATCAAGTGGAGCACGCCAACCCTCGCTGATCAAGGATCCTAAGGATGGGGAACCGTCAGCTTGACTACCTGCACCGACGAGCATGACACAAAGGCCCTGCGAAATAGGTCGTTAGTACAAAAAATGTACTGAGTATGTAAGGCATTAAATCAATATGTAAAAGACATATATGAAACATGGGATAAAGAAATCCATCTGCAAATCTGAATAACTTTGTAAATTCTGAAACATTTATAATGCAATGCACGTGCATATAAATTTCGTGTCATGCATAGGTATAGGTGTACATAACATTATCAAACCACTGAGGGCATCCCATCATATTGTCTCGGCCACAGTGGGCAATATATACCAACTGATCAGGTGGTGGTGCCTATATAATGTCGTAACCTTTTTCCATATCCCATATAAATATAATATACATATATACGCGTATATAACGCCATATAGTAAGGGGATAATGTATATGTATAAATGCATGAAATGTATAAGAAATACATTACAATGATTTTCTTGGAATTCCATAAAAAAAATATACATTTCGGATAAACTTTATCAAATACGTATTTTTTTGGGACCCACGAACAGAAGATAATAATTCACATGGGGAATCAAGAAGATAGACACCCCTAGCATTTCTATGAATATAGTAATTTGTGGAAACCGTGTGTTTGCTCATTTCTTTTGTACAATTTGAATCATGCCAAAAAGAAGGAAGGGATAGCCTTAACATACCTGGAGTAGGGAAAAAATCGTATAATATTCTCGGAAAAGTACCGTACTGCTTTAGAACCGCAAAATTTTACGTTGCTACGGTTCTAACAATTCTCGTTCGAATTGTTTGCAAGAATTTCGTTGGAAGCCTCTATTTGGATGGAGCGTAGCGTTCTGCTATTGAATATTGTAAATGAGGAAGCAAGACTTATATTTCAGTTTTTTATGAAGGAACTTTGTAGGATTTTTTAAAGCAATTTTGGCTAAGGTACAAAGCTCACTTACGAATTGCTAACAGAACATTATGAATGGTTGAATTCAATATATGAACCATTCTGATATGGAGTCTTTTTTTATTCAAAGTGTACTTAGCAATTAGTTTTCAAGTCTTGTATTCAAATTCTGAAGTGCCTCTTCATTAGCGTTTTAGGTTGCCACCTAATGCAGATCTACTAAGAGTCATAGCTTAAAAATGTGGCTGGCTGCCACATTTTTGGAGGGTGGAATTTATTAATTTTTATCCATTTATTAGTTAATTACGTAATGCCTCGGTAGCAGGTAATTAACCAATTACCTGCATAATTTAAAAAATATCTCAAATTACTTAAAATTCTACTAATTTTAATATACTCTATGTATCTGTTACGCCCCGCAATATTACGTCGATATTACGTCTCGCAGTATTAAATTACGATGATGCTGCACCCTGTAGTATTGTACGTTGAATTTGTCGTAAGGTAACTGACATTAGTCCAAGGAAAGAGATTATTTGGAGATTATATGGATTATGCTATTTTAAACAAAATATGAGTAAATTCGTGAAGTTGAGAGGGGAAGCAAGTCAAAGAAAATGAAGTTCTCGTCCAAGTTTGGCATATTGGGATAAAATATGGGTCGAGCATTAATACTCGATATTTATGGACTAGTGTCATACAAGGTAATACATGACCATGCTAGTAAGGTGTACAATGTATGTTAAAAGAGAATAGTATTTTAAGTAAGTTGAGATAATTCTTAATTATGCGGATAATTGGTTAATTACCGGATAACGGGATATTACCTAATTAAGTGGGGATATATTGGATAAGTATTAAAAGAAACATGAGGTGGCAGCCGTCCATGCAATTGGAATGACTCATATCACAATTAGAAAGGTGGCATCTAAGTGTCATTTGCAATGACACTTACGTACAAAACTACAAAGACCGCAAGAGTTGAATTTTAGTCTTCATTGATTATAAGACTTCATTCGCAATCCAAGAAAGTGACATATCTTTGAACTAGACCTTAATTAAGATAAAACAAATACCCTCTTTAGTTGTATCTCAATCTACCACTCATGAGATATCTCTAGGAATAGTGTTGGAAAACTCACCTGGATCTAAGCCAGGAACTAAAGTCATTTGTGAGAGAGTTCAAATCCAGGCTTATCAAGGCTAAAGAATCCGAAAAAGTATTCTCATTCAGTGAAAGTGAACGTATCATATATCAATCCAAGTGGACGTCAACCTAATGCGGAGGTCTGTTTCCATATGATACTATATATTCGGAAGTTTTCATCTCTTCCGCCTCAACTTAATTATAAATTGTTGGAGCTAGATAAAGCATGATGAAAATCATCAAAGACATGTGTTAGAGGGATTGTCAAGAGAATCGGCTCAGGTATGTTAAGGCTATCCCTACTTTCTTTTTGGCATGATATATATGATACAGAAGAAACGAGCAAATGCACGGTCTCCATAAATTACTCTATTCATAGAAATACTAGGGGTATCTATATTCTTGATTCCCCATGTGAAATATTATTATCTTCTGTTCATGGGTCCCAGAAAAATACGTATTTGATAATGTTTATCCGAAAGGCATATTGATTTTTATGGCATTCTTAGAAAATCTTATTGACGTATTTCTTATGCATTTCATGCATTTATACATGTACATTTAGACATGACTCAGACGGCGTTATATACGCGTATATATGTATGTATATATATGTATATGGGATATGGGAAATGTTATGGCGTTATATACGCACCACCACCTGATCCGCTGGTATACGTTGATGATTTTTCCACAGTGGCCGAGATGATATGATGGGATGCCCTCAGAGGCCTGATGATGTTATGAAATATGTACCTATGCACGACATGACATTCATACGCATATGCATGACATTATACGTATTTCATGATTTACAGAATTATCCAGACTTATAGGTTGAGCCAGTTACTCTATATTACTTCCATGTCGGTTATGTACTTATTTGTGTGCCGTACATACTTGATACATTATTCGTACTGACGTCCTTTTGCCTGGGGACGCTGCGTTTCATGCCCGCAGGCCCTGATAGACAGGTCTAGAGCTCTCCAAGTAGGCTATAAGCTCAACGGAAGATGTTGGTGCGCTCCATTTGCTCCAGAGTTGCTGATTTGGTCAGTATAATTAGGACATGTATTTATTGGTATGGCGGGGCTCAGTCCCGACCTTTATGATACTTATATACCCTTAGAGGCTTATAGACAGATGTCATGTATACGAATACTTGTATTGGCCTTGTCAGACTATGTTTAGAGTTTATAAATAATTATGTTGGCCCATTAGGCCCGTATGTCACGAGTGTATCATAATGTAATAAGAAAGATATGTTACGTTGGTACTCGGTTGAGTAAGATACCGGGTGCCCATCGTGGCCCATCAGTTTGGGTTGTGACAAAAGTGGTATTCGAGCAGTTTTGTCCTAGGGAGTCTACAAGACGTGTCTAGTAGATTCTTTTTTATGGGTGTGTCGTGCACCACACTTATAAGCAGGAGGCTACAAGGAATTTAGAATTCTCACTCTTTCTTCTTTCTGTAGATCATTTGGTAGAGCTCACTTATAAGAATCAAAACTCTTAGCTTCTATTTCATTCATATTAAGATGATACCTACAGTTGGTAAGAGGTTGAATGTGGCAATGAAAGAGGTGATTCATAGTGACTCGATTTTTTATGATGTTTATGATGAGTAAATGCAAGGCCTACAGTAGATCATGTGTGTATTAAGACGTGTAAGCCTCTTAATAAGGAGCCTTAAGGCAAGGATATCTATCCACCCCTATGGTGAAAAGCAATGAGAGATTCCGAGGATAGATACAAATTTCAACAAGTCAAAGAAGCATGATGAAGAAGGGTGCGAGGCGCCTAGTTAGTGAAGAATAACAGTATTTACAACTCAGGCAGAGGAATATAAGCCTTTTGAGTTACCTTCAACAGTAACAGAGGTATGTACAATTGGCCATACAGATCTAGGTTACGCCTTATGGGAGCTAATATATATGGTTTAAAAAAAGGTCGGGATATCAGAATCCTGTTAGGATTAGAGTAATCAAAATAGTGGATGAATGGTTTGTATTAGTTGACATTTCTGAAGGATTAAGTGTTCATAGATCTCCCTGTGAGACACCCCGATGGTGCACTATAAAATAGTACAGCTAGATATGATTAATACAAAGATAGGCACTGGAAGCCTCGAAAGGATAAATATCATCTTAGTATGACTCACGTCCCTAGTAGAGAGATAATGTTAAGCAACCCGAAGGGACAGTAGATGGATCAAAGGGGAGCTAAAAGCAAAAGAATATCTTGTCGATAAACTTTCAGAATAAAGTGATAGATAGAAATGTTAGTAGGAAAATAAGAAGAGAGTTAATGAATCAATTATGAGCAAGATGTGATACATGGATGACAATGGTAGATAAAAAAAAAATGACAGTATTACAGAGTTTGTAGTCAAGTGAAGGAGAAGACAAGAAGTGACATGCCTTGAGACAACAAAAAAGTATAGGCCATAAAGTCATATCCTCATTTCGAAAAACAAGTTTGTGAGCAAAAGGAAAAGTTAGACCCCCAAAGTAATACAAATCAGTTGGGCAGGTGAACAAGATAACTAAATGTGAATTAAGGACTGAATGATTGGATAATAGTCAGTATCATTAGAATTTCAGATTTTTCTCAGGCATTAATATAATGGACAAAAGAAGAAAATTCATGAGAAATTCAGAAAATGGTCATTCGGGAAGACATTTCCCTAAAGCAAGCAATATGAGCAAAGTTAACCTTAAGGGACTATATGTGCCAGTTACACTAAGTGTGAAATTTGTTATCCTTGGTACAGAAGGATTATCGCAAGGCGAGTAAGGATCATTGATGACGTGAAAGGACGCCAAAGTTGAAGAGGCAAAACATCTGTAGGTAGGTCATCATAGCTCCTACTCTTAGTACTCCCCTAAAGGGGGGAATATGGAATGATGTGGCAGTAAGTCAAAATTAAGTTGATCTAGTAACTATGGAATAATAAAGAAAGGATGCGAAATGAATGAGAAAGGGATGAGATTGCACTTATTCAAATATTACAGATGTGCTATGATTCCAGAACATTATGTAGGTGCGACGTCAAGAAAAGAAAGTAAGGGTTCCTGTAAAAGTTGTTATCAATAATAAGAAGCCAGTGTGATACGTAAGTTAAGAAAAAAGAAATAACCCAAGAAAGGTTACGCGGAATACTGATGCGAGAATGGGCCAACGAGTAGTTAATAATTGATCAGGAAGAGCCTATTTATGGCTAAACAGGAGGATAGAAGATCGTATAAGATAACATATTAAAACACAACATGGAGAATTCAACCTCACATTAATGTCATTATAATACTTGAGATATATTCAAATAAGAGTCAGGGTAGTTAAAGGTACCGTATGAGTATTACGGGGATAAAAGAAAGCCACTGGAAGGCGGTCAAAATATCAGTTCAGAAGTAACCCTATAAATACAAGGGCACGGAGATAAACAACTACGGATGATTATAGGCATGGAAAGACATCAAAAACGTTTGTAATAAGCCATAACATTATGAGAGTCAAGAGTTCTCCCTAAGTAATACAACGAAAGACTAGTTGAGGAGATAAGGAAGAAGGCTTCAACCTAAGCACAATGACCTAAAGAGAAAAAAGGTCATGTAACAATAGTCTCGCAACAACATTGTAAGCACTCCAAAGGAAAGTGTCACCTACCGTGGCTAATGAACGAGAAGTAAAATTAAAAGTAATATTCGAGATCATATGAGTTATATGAAAACTCTGGAAAATGTGGGCACTAGGATAAGCTAAGTATGGACGCAACAAGAGGGGGGGGGGGCAGGATGACTAGGAAAAGAAATAGCTTATGTTGAAAGAAAGCTAAGATGGAATGAAAGAAGTTATTTGATCAGTGATCCAGGGTTTGTTACGTAATGAATGCACTCAAGATTTCAGAGTATTATACATGCAGCATATACATCCGTAGGAGATTTCGATAAGTTAAAAGAAAGAACTAAGCCCAGGTCAAAGACGAAGGATTGAATTATTAAAGGATTGTATCATGGATATTCCTCAGCGCCCATGAAAGGCTAGACATAATCACTAATACCATGAACCGCAGATCGGGAGGTAGCTTAAGCCTACGTAAAGGATAATCGGAAGAAGGAGGAAACTAAAGAGTTACATCAACGAAGTAAATTAGGGATCTGATTATTGGACCTAGAAAATTATAGAAATCGTAATTAAGAACATCGCAGAATTAAGCTAATATCAAAGGTACAAAAGAGATAGTACAATAACTATATTTTATAACAGATGTACGATAAAGCCAGCTAGAAGAAGTACCAGCCTCATAAGAAGTCAGTATGAAGCTCCCACCAGATTGTGTATGCACCAGAGGTACATGTATTACAAGAGAGCTTCAAGTTGTGGATGTGATTATACCTATGTAAAAGGGAGGTCATGAAAGAAATAAAACATATGATGTGAGACTTTAAGATAAGTAAGGTAAAAGTGGACAACGTACGAGATACTTAAATACAGAAGGTTGCGAACAGTCCTTACTTTGGATAGAAGGCTAGAAGTGTGGGGATTCAACATCAAGGACTAATAGCAGCACCGTCAGTAGCATATCCTCCAGCCTATGGTCTAGGTATCGAGAAGCCTGATTAACACAATAAAGAAGAGTTAGAGACGTGATGATGTCTCACTTGGAATTTCAGAAAGACATAAGGAAATCTATAATGCAACCAAGTTAAAAGGTTGCAAGTTACGTGTAGGTCGCAAGCTATTGTATGGTGAAGAGACAAGGTTGTAGAAGACATGAGTAAGGATAAGAAAAGGGCGAGTGAGAAGGTAACAAAAATGGATAAGCCCTTAGGATTAATCCCATCAAAACAAGTAGAGCTGATGGTTTCTCTAAGTTATACAAAGCTCAGTACAGCCTGAATAAACTCAAAGGAGTCTAAGACTAATGGCATTTAGAAGGAATGGAATGCTGCCGCGATAATAGAATGAGGGTGTAATTGTGATAGATAAAGGATGACGTTTGGGCCTTCGATTGAGTAGTGACGTGAAGAGGATCTCATGAATTGTACGGGATTAAAATACCCATGTAAGTGAATTACATTGGGATGCTATAAAATACGGTTATTGAAGTACAACATCTCCGCTAAGTGGATCAGGAAAGTCAATTCGAATATTTCTCGATGCAACTAAGCCCCTAGTGGCAAGTAATTACGTAAGAAGTTTCAAGTTATCAGTGGTATATTGTAGATCAATATTAAGATGAATCAACAATGGATGGATAAAAGTTCAACAGTATGAGATGATATTAGACCACCAGTCTTAAAGATAAACAACGAGAGTAACCTGGAGTTGGTTGTAGACTTCAGTAACGGTAAATCAAAGTAAGAATTCTGATAGTATGTCCTACTTAGATGTAGTAAATCTAACGAAACCATATGGAAAACTTGACATAATTTTGTATATGTTCACAAAGTGAAGCCTAGAGATATGGCAAAGATCCAGAAGAAAAGAGAAGTGTCAAGCGCACACAAAAAGTTAGAGTCGTAAAGGCTGCGTGATAGAAGGTAGCAATAGTTACGAGATTAAAAGGATTCCGACTACAAGTCGTGGTGTGAGAAAGAGGCTTAAAAGGGGGATACCCTGGCCTTTGCGATTCATTCAAAGAACAGTCACCTAGATGGCAAGACGAGTACTAAAGTATTCGCAAGACCTATGGGCTATGAGAAGATAAGAGCATCAGTCAACATTCAAGGATGAATTTTCCAAGGGGGGGAATGATGTTACGCCCCGCAATATTACGTTTCGCAGTATTAAATTACGACGATGTTGCACCCTATAGTATTGTACGTTGAATTTGTCGTAAGGTAATTGACATTAGTCCCAGGAAAGAGATTATTTTGATATTATATGGATTATGCTATTTTAAACAAATGACGAGTAAATTCGTGAAGCTGAGAGGGGAAGCAAGTCAAAGAAAATAAATTTTTCGTCCAAGTTTGGCATATTGCGATAAAATACGGGTCAAGATTTAATACTCGATATTTATGGGCTAGTATCATACAAGGTAATACTTGACCATGCTAGTAAGGTGTACAAGGTATGTCAAAAGAGAATAGTATTTTAAGTAAGTTGAGATAATTCTTAATTATGCGGGTAATTGGTTAATTACCGGATAACGGGACATTACCTAATTAATTGGGGATATATTGGATAAGTATTAAAAGAAACATGAGGTGGAAGCGCCGCATGAAATTGGAATGACTCATATCACAATTAGAAAGGTGGCATCTAAGTGTCATTTGCAATGACACTTACGTACAAAACTACAAAGACTGTAAGAGTTGAATTTTAGTCTTCATTGATTATAAGACTTCATTCTCAATCCAAGAAAGTGACATATCTTTGAACTAGACCTTAATTAAGATAAAACAAATACCCTTTTTAGTTGTATCTCAATCTACCACTCATGAGATATCTCAAGGAATAGTGTTGGAAAACTCTCCTGGATCTAAGCCAGGAACTAAAGTCATTTGTGAGAGAGTAAAAATCTAGGCTTATCAAGGCTAAAGAATCCGAAAAAGTATTCCCATTCAGTGAAAGTGAACGTATCATATAT
The DNA here is from genome assembly GCA_005239525.1 of Nicotiana knightiana. Classification (NCBI taxonomy): domain Eukaryota; kingdom Viridiplantae; phylum Streptophyta; class Magnoliopsida; order Solanales; family Solanaceae; genus Nicotiana; species Nicotiana knightiana. Next base: position 75,571 of record ML380238.1, read on the forward strand.
CAATCCAAGTGAACGTAAACGTAATGCTGAGTTCTGTTTCCATAGTATACTATATATTCGGGAGTTTTCATCTCTTCCGCCTCAACTTCATTATAAATTATTGGAGCTTGATAAATCATGATGAAGATCATCAAAGATGTGTGTTAGAGGGATTGTGAAGAGAATCAGCTCAGGTATGTTAAGGTTATCCCTCCTTTATTTTTGGCATGATCTATATGACACAGAAGAAACGAGCAAATGCACGGTCTCCATAAATTACTCTATTCATTAAAATATTAGGGGTGTCTATATTCTTGATTCCCCATGTGAAATATTATTATCTTCTGTTCATGGGTCCCAGAAAAATACGTATTTGATAATGTTTATCCGAAAGGCATATTGATTTTTATGGCATTCTGAGAAAATCTTATTGACGTATTTCTTATGAATTTCATTCATTTATACATGTATATTGACCCATGACTCAGGCAGTGTTATATACGCGTATATATGTATGTATGTATATGTATATGGGATATGGGAAAGGTTATGGCGTTATATACGCACCACCACCTGATCAGCTGGTATACGTTGATGATTTTCCCACAACGGCCGAGATGACATGATGGGATGCCCTTAGAGGCCTGATGATGTTATGAAATATGTACCTATGCACGACATGACATTCATACCTATATGCATGACATTATATGTATTTCATAATTTACAAAATTATCCAGACTTGCAGGTTGAGAAAGTTACTCTATATTACTTCCATGTCGGTTATGTAATTATTTGTGTGCCTTACATACTCGGTAAATTATTCGTACTGACGTCCCTTTTGCCTGGGGACGTTGTGTTTTATGCCCGCAGGTATTGATAGACAGGTCGAGAACCCTCAAAGTAGGCTATCAGCTTAACGAAAGTTGTGGGTGCGCTCCATTTGCTTCGGAATTGCTGATGTCAGTATAATTAGGACATGTATTGATTGGTATGGCGGGGCTCAGTCCCGACCTTTATGATACTTATATACCCTTAGAGGTTTGTAGATAGATGTCATGTATGCGAATACTTGTATGGCCTTTTCGGCCTATGTTTAGAGTTTATAAATAATTATGTTGGCCCATTAGGCCCGTATGTCAAGAGTATATGATAATGTAATAAGAAAGATACGTTATGTTGGTACTCGGTTGAGTAAGGTACCAGGCGCCCATCGTGGCCTATCAGTTTGGGTCGTGAAAATATCATATACCGTGGTCATATGGTACCTTGTATGATACTAGTCCATAAATATCGGGTATTATCGCTCAACCCGTATTTTATCCCAAATCGGCCACCTTCAACGAAACTCATTTTCTTTAATTCGTGTACCTTTTTATCCATTATGAAACTTACTTATCGCTTGTTATAAATAGCATAAGTACGTTAATCTCAAAATAATGTCATCCTCGAGTCTACGTCAATTAACTGAAGATAAACCTTTAACGTATGAAAACGCGAGATGTAACATCCTTCCCCCCTTAGAAACATTCATCCTTGAATGTTTAACTCTAAAGGATCTATATAACCTTGGCAGAGTCGCCCTTGGTAACAATACTACTACAAATTCTTCCTGTAGAAACTTAATAATTCAACGCCATATAGGACCACGTTCATCAATAACGACAATGGCCTCACATGACCATGACAATAACTAACACCAGAATCCATACATGTACCTTAAGGTTATGACGTCTTATTCAGACCCTTCTCTGCAGGGTGAAATAAGTAGGGATATCTAGGCTTCATGTCTTCCTTTGCCTCCCAAGTCACTTCTTCCACATTGTTGTTTCTCCAAAGTACTTTCACCGAAGCTATGTCCTTAGTTATCAATCTCCGAACCTATCTGTCTAGTATAAAAATGGGAGTTTCTTCATATGATAGCTGCTTTGTGACCTGAACATCGTCAATTGAGACGATTCTGGAAGGATCCCCGATACATTTACGGAGCATAGACACATGAAAGACTGGATGTACAGACTCAAAGTCCGAAGGCAAGTCTAAGTCAAATGCTACCTGGCCTACCTTGCGTATGATCCTATATAGTCCAATGTACCGAGGGATAAGTTTTCCCCCTTTTACGAACCTCATAATGCCTTTTATCGGTGATACCTTTAGGAATACCCAATTGTCAACCTGAAATTCCAAGTCTCACCGTAGATTATCCGGGTAAGACTTCTGATGTCTTTGAGTTGCTAATAGGCTTTACTGTATAAGCTTAATTTTATCAATTGCATATTGTACCAATTCTGGTCCTACTAACGTAATTTCCCCAACATCGAACCACCCTATAGGCGACCTACACTTCTGTCCGCAAAGAGCTTTGTATGGAACCATCTGAATACTGGAATGATAGCTATTATTATATGCGAACTCAACAAGTGGCAAATGATCATCCCCGCTACCTTTGAGGTATATCACACAAGCTCGTAACATATCCTTAATTTTCTGAATAGTACGCTCAGCATGTCCGTCTGTCTGGGGATGAAATGATGTACTAAGACTTACTTGTGTCCCAAGTCCTATTTGTAAGGATCTCCTGATGTTAGATGTAAATTGAGCTCCTCTATCCGAGATAATAGATACAGGGACATCATGCAGTCGTACTATCTTCTTAATAAAGCTAGGCATAATCCTCTGAGGAATATGTAGTTCTAACGGGCAGAAAATGGGTTGACTTTGTAAGCCTATCAACAATCACCCATATCGAATCAAACTTACACTGGGTACGAGGTAAGCCTATGATGTAATCCATATTGATTACTTCCTATTTCCAAGTAGGAATCTCCATAGCCTACAATAATCCACCGAGTTCCTGATGCTCAATCTTAAATTGCTGACAGTTAGGACACTAAGCATTAAACTCCGCTATATCCTTTTTCATTTCGTCCCACAAATATGCTTCCCTGATATTATAATACCTCTTTGTTGCTCCTGGATGGATAGAATAAAGAGAATAGTGAGTTTCTCCCATAACGTGCCGACGCAGCCCTCCAACATTAGGGACACAAAATCATCCTCGATACCTGAGGACCCAATCTTCTATAATTTAAAATGGTATCTTCTCCTTGTGATGGGTGGTTTCCCTATAATGAACTAACACAAGGTCCTCATACTGGCGTTCCTTTACTTCAGTTACTAACAAGGATGTTGTTGTATCCTGAATAGTAATTCCAATATCACTTGAGTCTAGTAACCGAACTCCAAGACTAGCTAGCTGATGAACCTCATGGGTTATTCTCCTCCTTTCTGGCTGTAAATATGATAGGCTATCCATACACCTACGGCTGAGGGCATCGGCCACTACATTCACCTTCCCCGGATGGTAAACAAATATCAACGTCATAGTCTTTAAGTAGATCCAACTATCTCCTTTGACGTAAATTCAATTCCTTTTGCTTGAAGATATACTAGAGGCTCTTATGATCCGTATAGATATCAACATGAATGCCATACAAGTAGTGCCTCCACGTCTTTAGTGCATGAATCACCGCAGCTAACTCTAAATCATGGGTCGGACAGTTCTTCTCGTTCTTTCTTAGTTGTCTAGGACTAACCTTACCATGCTGTATCAGCACACAACCCAATCCAATGCCGAAGCATCAAAATAGATCACACAACTAACGGTCTGTAACGACCCGGCCGGTCGTTCCGTGAGATTTACCCTGTTTCTCCCATTTATGTATTTGTTATATATTTCTAACCTGTTTTTGTTGTGTTGGGTCAGTTGGTTTTGGTCCGGAGTGGTCATGGTGAGAATTGAGGCATTTAGTCTCCTAAAGTAGCCTAAAAGTTGAGAAAGTCAACTGAGAGTTGACTTGTTGGTGAACGACCTCGGAATGCGGATTTTATGGCTCGAATAGCTTCGTTAGGTGAACTGGGACTTAGAAGTGTGTTCGGAATGAAGTTTTGATGTCCGATCTAGAATTAGGCTTGAATTGGCGAAAGTTAGTTTTTGGCGATTTCCGGTCGGCAGTGGAAAATAGGCTATCGCGGTCGGAATGGAATTCCAGAAGTTGGAGAAGGTTCGTAATGTCATTTTGGATATGTCTGCAAACTTTTAGGTCAATTGGAAGTGTTTTAGTTGGTTTTGGCGTAATTGGAAAAATTTGGAAGTTTCAAAGTTCATAGGCTTGAATTTGATGTAATTTTTGTGTTTTCGTATTTTCTGGTGTTTCGAAGGCCCGACTGAGTTGGAATAATTCTATGGGGTGTGTTGGTATGTTTGGTTGGGGCCCCTAAGGGCTCGGGATTGATTTCGGATGGTTGGCGGGGTTTTGAACTTGGAAATTTGCACCAAATAGCTGCTGGTGTGAGTTCTGGTGTTGGCCGCACCTGCGGATGGGTAGCCGCAGGTGCGAAGGTCTGTACGCAGGTGCGAAAGGAGGCTGGGCAGGGGAATTTTGCAGGTGCGAAAATTGGTCTGTTAGTGGGATTTCTGCATGTGCGCACCTCGGACCGCAGGTGCGACTAAGTGTCCGCAGGTGCGAAAATGCTGGCAGAAAACGCAAAAAAAGGGGCCTCCGTGAAATATATTCCATTCCACCATTTTGCATGCGGGAGGAGCTCTTTGAAGTCATATTTAAGAAGGGAATTCGTGATTCATCAATGCATGTATGTTCTTGGGTTATTAACATTGTTTGCTATTTTGTTCGGATTAGGCTTGTAAATTGGAGGATTTAAGTAGGAAAAGGTTGGGAAGAAGGGGTGAAGAATTTGAATTTTCTTTTGAGGATTCGAATGGGAAATTGTGGTCCGATTTTAGTGTTCTTGATATGCGTAGGATCGTGGGAGGACGAGGTTTCAAGTGATGTAAAATTTATCGAATTTCGAGATGTGGGCCCGGTGCTCGGGTTTGGCCGAATTTAGAGATTTTTGTATAATTTGATAGTTTTCAATTGGGTTGTGTTCCTTTGGTATATATTAATGATATTAAACTGGTTTTGGCTAGATTCGGAGAAATCGGGAGCCAATTCGAGGGGAAAGAGCATAGCAGACTAGTATTGCGCTGGGTAGAGGTAAGTAATGGTTATAAATCTTGTCCTAAGGGTATGGAACCCCGGACTACATATTTCTCACTGATTTTAGAATGGCGCACATGTCGGATGATGAGTATGTGGCGTGTACTGATTTTTTGATTGGACTAGGTCCTCTCCGCGGCAACTAATGAGTTGCATATTTTACCGAAAAACTTATGTTAAATTATGTTTTAAAGATTGTTGAAATATTTGGGCTATAAGCCGTGTTTAGGGCCTCATGCCGATCTGTTTAGACCCCTTGGGGGCTTTTTACTGTTGTTTTCCTCACTATTTGTTGATGATTTCACTCCGCCACATTGTGCTTTCTGTTTTCGAAACTCAGCCAGATTTACACTACTTTGAGATTTAAAAATGATGTTTTGGGTCGAGTACCCTGTTTTACTGACTTGCCCGAGGGGATTTTTGAGTGGTTCTGCAGAGTGAGGCCGAGGGCCTGATTGCGAGGATATGATACACCACGAGGTGGCTTGATATTAGCGCTTGGGATGAAGGAGACCCTCCGGAGTCTGCACATACCCCCAGTGAGCGCACAAAGTGTAGAGTGCCGAGTGCCCAGTGCCGAGTGATTTGGAGGCATGAGTGATTGTGAGGTGCTGAGAGACTGTGAGGTGCTGAGTGACTGATTATGAGTGACTGTGAGGCATGCCCGAGGGGCTGATTATGATACATATTTTTGCCCGAGGGGCTACTTATGGTTTTACTACTTTCACTCTGAGCTTATGAAATATGTTTGCTCGAGTATGATTCATTTCATTTTCCATACTAAATATTTCAGTTTGAAGTTGTTAAAAATATGCATTCTTCAAAGGACTTTTCTGAAGTTGGGTTTAAGGCATGATGATTTCATATATCTATGTTTACACTATTGAAAAGTAAAGTTGTGTATATTGTGATTTGATGACATTGATTTTATGTGTTTCCTTGCCGCTTAGACATGATTTATTTTCATTACTACTGAGTTGGTGTACTCACATTACTCCCTGCACCCCGTGTGCAGATTCAGGTGCTGCCACCGAGCATTAGCCATTTATTTCCGTGCGGAGCCGGATTGCGGGATATAGAGGTAGTTGTTCAGCGCCCACAGCATCTCTGTTTTCCCTTCTTGTTGTGTGTAGCTATTTATTCGGAGGTTTTTGTATTATAATATTATACCTGTGGCTTATTTTCCTTAGATTCTCATGACATGCTGGCTCTGGGTTTTGGGGTTGGTGGCATTGTATATTGGCCTACTTTATTTAGTAAACTCTGTGTATTTTATGAAATGCTTGGAATTTGATTGGGATTTCAAAGAAATTGAGAACATGTGGTAATTGGCTAGCCTAGTTCCACGATTGGCGCCATCACGGTCAGTTCATGATTTTGGGTCGTGACAGTTTGGTATCAGAGCCTAGGTTACATAGGACTCAACGGTCATGAGCAGGTTTAGTAGAGTCTTGCGGATCGGTACGAAGATATATGTACTTATCTTCAAGGGGCTGCCAAACTTTTAGGAAACATTTGTATCTTTCTTGAACTCTTTCGTGTTGATCTATAGATTCTCGAAATGTGAACTTGCGTTGTTTCATTCTCAACAGATGGTGAGGACACGCCATACCGATCAGAGTGACCAGTCACCGGCTAGATCAGCGAGAGGTCGAGGCCGCGGTAGAGGTAGGGGGCCAGCCCGTGCATCAGCCGGGGCAGTACCAAAGGATCCCCCTATCGATCAGGATCAGGTTCATGCCGATGATGTTCTAGTGGGACAGGCTCAAGTACCTGCAGTGCCTATGGTTATTCTGAGTCTTCAGGAGACCCTGTCTCAGATATTGACAGTGTGCACCAGTTTGGCTCAGGCAGTCGCCTTGTCTTCTACTGCCACCACAGCTCAGGCCGGGGGAGGCAATCAGACTCCAGCTGCCCCGGCACCTGAGCAGGCTGCATAGGGTATTCAGGCACCAGCAGCAGCCCCAGCTCAACCAGGTACTCCGGTCCAGGATTATGTGGTCCCTGCTATGCCTGAGGACGAGCAGTGCTGGTTGGAGAGATTCAACAGACTTCAGCCTCCGACTTTCAGCGGTACAAATGGCGAGGATGCCCACGGGTTTCTAGATAAAGGCCAGAGGATACTACGTACTGCGGGTATTTTGGAGACCAGTGGGGTCTCATTTGTTACATTTCAGTTTGCGGGTGCTGCCTTTTCTTGGTGGGAGTCATTCGAGAGGCGTAGGCCGGTTGGTTCAGCACCTCTCACCTGGCAGTAGTTCTGCACGATCTTTTTGGAAAAGTATGTTCGTCAGTCCCACAGAGAGGAGCAGCGCAGGCAGTTTGGGCAGCTGAGCCAGGGAGAGTTATCAGTTACCCAATACGAGATGAGGTTTTCCGAGTTGACTAGGCATGCTTCTGAGATTGTCCCTACAGATAAGGAGAGGGTGAGGAGGTTTGTAGATGGTCTTTCTTATCAGCTTCAGTTATTTATGACTCAGGAGAGAGTATCGAGTGCTTAATTCGAGTAGGTTGTTGACATAGCTTTAGATATTCAATCCGTTCGCCGCTAGGAGCGGGAGGAGAGAGAGAGGCCAAGAGGCCTCGTGGTTCGGGAAGTTCTATTAGTGCTACCTTCAGGGGGCAGTTTCAACAGGGTAGGGGCCGTTCATTCAGGCCTCTTCAACTAGGCCGCCCAGCATATAGTGGTGCATCTTCGGGGCATGGTCCCCATGTTTCTCAGTCAGGCCGTACTTCATTTGGTGCCCTCCCAGATCAGAGTGCAGCTCGAGCACCCCCAGTTCAGAGTTCTTCTATGCACAAGTCATCCAGTGGTCGTTCGGGTGCTAGGGGTTTCTATCAGTCCCCGCCTCCATCTCCAGGGAGTTGCTTTGAATGTGGAGAGTTCGGGCACGTGTGGAGATAGTGTCCCCGCCGTTCCGGTGGATCTTCTCAAGAGAGGGGCCAACCCTCGACTTCAGCTCCAGTTACTTCACCACCCACCCAGGCAGCCAGGGGTGGTAATCAGTCAGCCAAAGGCCGCCCTAGAGGGGGAGGTCGAGCAGAGGGAGGTCAGGCTCGCATGTATGCATTTCCAGCCAGACCAGATTATATGGCCTCAGATGCCGTGATGGTAGGTATTGTCTCAGTCTGTTGCCGAGATGCCTTGGCTTTATTTGATCCTGGTTCTACATATTCCTATCTTTCTTCATATTTTGCCCATTTTCTGGATGTGCCCCGTGAGTCTCTAGTCACCTCTGTTCATGTGTCGACTCCGGTGGGCAATACTGTTGTTGTGGACCGTGTGTATCAGTCATGCATGATATCTATTGGAGGTCTGGAGACCCGAGTGGACCTACTGTTACACAGCATGGTCGATTTTGACGTGATATTGGGCATGTATTGGTTATCTCCGTGTCATGCTATTCTTGATTGTCACGCTAAGGCTGTGACTTTAGCTATGCCAGGGTGTCCGAGGGTTGACTGGGGAGGTTCTTCTGAGTTTATGCCTGGCAGGGTGATTTCCTACCTGAAGGCTCAGCGCATGGTTGAGAAAGGGTGTTTATCTTATTTGGACTTTGTGAGGGATGTTAGTGGTGAGACTCTCGCTATTGATTCAGTTCCTGTGGTCCCTGACTTTCTGGACGTGTTTCCTGAAAACCTGCTAGGCATGCCACCTGGCAGGGATATTGATTTTTGTCTTGAATTGGTGTCAGACACTCAGCCTATTTCTATTCCACCTCATCGTATGGCACCAGCGGAGCTAAAGGAATTAAAGGAGCAGCTTCAGGAACTCTTGGATAAGGGGTTCATTCGGCCCAGTGTGTCACCTTGGGGTGCACCGGTGTTGTTCGTGAAGAAGAAGGATGGGTCCATGCGTATGTGTAATAATTATCGGCAGCTGAACATGGTTACGGTGAAGAACCGGTATCCCTTGCCCCGCATTGATTATTTTTTTGACCAGCTTCAAGAAGCCAGAGTGTTTTCCAAGATCGACTTGAGATCTGGGTATCATCAGTTGAAGATTCGGGATTCTGACATTCCGAAGACTGCTTTCAGGACCAGATATGGCCATTATGTGTTCCTGGTTATGACATTTGGGCTGACCAATTCCCCATCCGCGTTCATGCAATTGATTAACAACGTGTTTCAGCCTTACCTTGATTCCTTGGTCATTGTGTTCGTTAATGACATCCTGGTTTATTTTAGTAGCAAGGAAGAGCATGCTCAGCATTTGAGAGTTGTGTTACAGAGGTTGAAGAAGGAGAAGCTTTACGCGAAATTCTCCAAGTGTGAGTTTTGGCTTGGTTCGGTAGCTTTCTTGGGGCACATGGTGTCTAGTGTGGGTATTTAGGTTGATCCGATGATGATAGAGGCGGTGCGGAGTTGGCCCAGACTGTCCTCCGCTGCAGAGATTATGAGTTTCATTGGTTTGGCGGTATATTACCGTCGCTTTGTGGAGGGATTCTCTTCTATTTCTTTGCCTTTGACTAGATTGATCCAGAAGGGTGCTCCATTCAGATGGTCTAACGAGTGTGAGAAGAGCTTTCAGAAGCTCAAGTCAACATTGACTACAACTCCGGTACTAGATTTGCCTGCTGGTTCGGGTTCTTACACCGTCTATTGTGATGCTTCTAGAGTTGGTTTGAGAGCGGTATTGATGTAGGATGGTAGGGTGATTGCCTACGCGTCCAGATATTTGAAGGTGCACGAGAAGAGTTATCCAGTTCACGATCTTGAGTTAGCTTCCATTGTTCATGCCTTGATGATTTGGCGGCATTATTTGTATGGAGTGCAGTGCGAGATTTTCACTGATCATCGTAGTTTGCAGTATCTGTTGAGGTAGAAGGACTTGAATTTGCGTCAGAGGAGATGGTTGGAGCTTCTCAAGGATTATGACCTCACAGTCTTATATCATCCAAGGAAGGCCAATGTAGTGGCCGATGCCTTGAGTCGCAGAGAAGAGAGGTTGGGGAGTCTAGCCTACCTTCCAGTAGCAGAGCGGCCATTAGCCCTTAATGTTCAGGCCTTAGCGAGTCGGTTGGTGAGGTTGGATTTATCATAGCACCCACGGGTGTTGGCTTGTGTAGCCTCCAGGTATTCTCTTTCAATCAGATTAGAGCACGCCAGTATGATGATCCACATTTGCTTGTTCTTCAGGACAGGGTCCGTCCTAGTGATGCCGGGGATGTGGTTATTGGTGATGATGGGGTCATGATGATGCAGGCCAGATTTGCGTGCCCAATGTAGATGGGCTTCTAGATTTGATTCTAGCAGAGGCTCATAGTTCGCGGTATTCCATCCATCCGGGTGCCGCGAAGATGTATCAGGATTTGGGGCAGCATTATTGGTGGAGGAGGATGAAGAAGAATATTGTGGAGTTTGTGGCTAGGTGTCTCAACTGTCAGCAGGTGAAGTATGAGCACCAGAGACCAGGTGGATTGCTTCATAGATTTGATATTTTTGAGTAGACGTGGGAGCGGATCACCATGGACTTCGTAGTTGGACTCCCACGGACTTCGAGGAGGTTTGATGCTATATGGTTTATTGTGGATCGGCTGACCAAGTCCGCGCACTTCATTCCTATTGGTACTACTTATTCTTCGGAGAGGTTAGCTGAGATTTATATCAGGGAGATTGTCCGATTGCATTGAGTTCCAGTTTCTATCATTTCCGACAGAGTCATTCAGTTCACATCTCAGTTTTGGAGAGTCGTTCAGAGAGAGTTGGGTACTCAGGTGGAGTTGAGCACAGCGTTTCACCTCAGACCGACGGGCAGTCCGAGCGTATCATTCAGATTTTGGAGGATATGTTGCGTGCTTGTGTGATTGACTTTGGTGGTTCATGGGAACAATTTCTGCCACTAGCGAAGTTTGCATATAATAAAAGCTATCAGTCGAGTATCCAGATTGCTCCATATGAGCCTTTATATGGTAGGAGATGCAGATCTCCGGTTGGTTGGTTTGAGTCGGGTGAGGCTAGGCTATTGGGCACAGACTTGGTTTTTGAGGTGTTGGGTAAGGCGAAGTTGATTCAGGAGCAGCTTCGCACAGCGTAGTCTAGGCAGAAGAGTTATGCGGACCGGAAGGTCCGAGATGTGTCTTTCATGGATGGGGATAAGGTGTTGCTGAAGGTGTCGCCCATGAAGGGTGTTATGAGATTCGGGAAGAAGAGGATGCTGAGTCCCAGGTTCATTGGGCCATTTGAGGTGCTTCAGAGGGTTGGGGAGGTGGCTTATAGGCTTGCTATGCCTCTTAGTTTATCGAGTATTCATCCAGTATTCCATCTTTCGATGCTTCGGAAGTATGTTAGTGACACGTCCCATGTTTTGGACTTCAGCACGGTTCAGCTCGAGGGTGATATGTCATATGAGGTAGAGCCAATGGCTATTTTGGGTCGACAGGTCAGGAAGATGAGGTCTAAGCATATAGTTTCAGTGAAGGTTTAGTGGAGAGGGCAGTTGGTGGAGGATGCCACCTGGGAGACTGAGCGGGATATGCAGGACAGATATCCTCACTTATTCGAGACTCCGGGTATACTTCTAGACCCGTTCGGGGATGAACGTTTATTTAAGAGGGGGAGGATGTAACGACGCGGCCGGTCGTTCCGTGAGATTTTCCCCGTTTCCCCCATTTATGCATTTGTTATATATTGCTAGCCTGTTTTTGTTGTGTTGGGTCAGTTGGTTTGGGTCCGGAGTGGTCATGGTGAGAATCGAGGCATTTAGTCTCCTAAAGTAGCCTAAAAGTTGAGAAAGTCAACTGAGAGTTGACTTGTTGGTGAACGACCTCGTAATGCGGATTTTATGGCTCGGATAGCTTCGTTATGTGAATTGGTATTTAGGGGTGTGTTCGGAATGATGTTTAGATGTCCGGTGTAGAATTAGCCTTGAATTGGCAAAAATTAGTTTTTGGCGATTTCCGGTCGGCAGTGGAAAATAGGCTATTGGGGTCGGAATGGAATTCTAGAAGTTGGAGCAGGTTGGTAATTTCATTTTGGATATGTCTGCAAAATTTCAGGTCAATCGGAGGTGGTTTGGTTGGTTTCGGCGTAGTTGGTGAAATTTTGAAGTTTCAAAGTTCATAGGCTTGAATTTGATGTAATTTTGGTGTTTTCGTGTTGTTTTTGGTGTTTCGAAGGCTCGACTAAGTTGGAATAATGCTATGGGATGTGTTGGTATGTTTGGTTGGGGCCTTGAGGGGCTCGGGATTGATTCCAGATGGTTGGCGGGGTTTTGAACTTGGAAATTTGCGGCAAATACCTGCTGGTGTGAGTTCTGGCGTTGGCCGCACCTGCGGATGGGTAGCCGCAGGTGCGATGTCGCAGGTGCGAATGTCTGTGCGCAGGTGCGAAAGGAGGCTGGGCAGGGGAATTCCGCAGGTGCGAAGAGATGGCCGCACCTGCGAAGCCGCAGGTTCGGAGGATTGGCCGTAGGTGCGAAAATTGGTCGGTTAGTGGGATTTCCGTAGGTACGCACCTGGGACCGCAAGTGCGGGTCCGCAACTGCGACTAAGTGTCCGCAGGTGCGTAAATGCTGGCAGAAACAGTATAAAAAAGGGCCTCCGTGAAATTTATTCCATTCCACCATTTTTGCATGCGGGAGGAGCTCTTTGAAGGCAAATTGAAGAAGGGAATTCGTGATTCATTAGTGTAGGTAAATTCTCGGGTTATTAACATCGTTTCTATGCTATTTTGTACGGATTAGGCTTGTAAATTGGAGGATTTAAGTAGGAAAAGGTTGGGAAGAAGGGGTGGAGGATTGGAACTTTCTTTCGAGAATTCGAATGGGCAATTGTGGTCCGATTTTAGTGTTCTTGGTATGTATAGAATCGTGGGAGGACGAGGTTTCTAGTGATACAAAGTTTATCAAATTCCAAAATGTGCGCTCGGGTCTCGGGTTTGGCCCGGTAGAGGTAAGTAATGGTTATAAATCTTGTCCTGAGGGTATGGAACCCCGAACTACATATTTCTGACTTATTTTAGAATGGCGCACATGTCAAATGACGAGTATGTGGCACGTACTGATTTTCAGATTGGACTAGGTCCTCTCCGCAGCAACTAATGAGTTGCATATTTTACCCAAAACCTTATGTTAAATTATGTTCTAAGATTGTTGAAATGTTTGGGCTATAAGCCGTGTTTAGGGCCTCGTGCCGATCTGTTTAGACCCCTTGGGGGCTTTTTACTACTGTTTTTCCTCACTATATGTTGATGATTTCACTCAGCCACATTGTGCTTACTGTTTTCGAAACTCAACCTGATTTACACTACTTTGAGATTTAAAAATGATGTTTTGGGTCGAGTACCCTGTTTTACTGACTCGCCCGAGAAGCTTTTTGAGTGGTTCTGCTGAGTGAGGCCGAGGGCCTGATTGTGAGGATATGATACGCCACAAGGTGGCTTGATATTAGCACTTGGCCTGAAGCAGCCCCTCCGGAGTCTGCACACACCACCAGTGAGCGCACAGAGTGTCGAGTGCCTAGTGACTAGTGGTTGGGAGGTTCTGAGTGACTGTGAGGTGCTGAGTGACTGATTATGAGTGACTCTAAGGCATGCCCGAGGGGCTGATTATGATACATGTTTTTTTCCGAGGGGCTACTTATGGTTTTACTACTTTCACTCTGAGCTTATGAAATATGTTTTGCCTGAGGGGCCTCTATATGATTCATTTCATTTTCCATACTAAATCTTTCGGTTTGAAGTTGTTAAGAATATGCATTCTTCAAAGGACTTTTCTGAGGTTGGTTTTAAGGCATGATGATTTCATATATCTATGTTTACACTATTGGAAAGTAAGGCTGCGTATATTGTGATTTGATGACATTGATTTTATGTGTTTCCTTGCCGCTTAGACTTGATTTATTTTCATTACTACTGAGTTGGCGTACTCACATTACTCTTTGCACCCGGTGTGCAGATTCAGGTGTAGATAACGAGCATTAGCCATTTATTTCCGTGCGGAGCCGGATTGAGGGATATAGAGGTAGCTGTCCAGCGTCAGCAACATCTCTGTTTCCCCTTCTTGTTGTATCTAGCTATTTAATCGGATATTTTTGTATTATAATATTATACCTTTGGTTTATTTTCCTTAGATGCTCATGACATGTTGGCTCCGGGTTTTGGGGTTGGTGGCACTGTATATTGGCCTACTTTATTTAGTAAACTCTGTGTATTTTATGAACTGTTTGGAATTTGATGGATTTTGAATGAAATTGTGAACATGTGGTTATTGACTAGCCTAGTTCCACGATAGGCGCCATCACGGCCGGTTCAGGATTTGGGTTCGTGACACGGTCCCTTCTGGGAGCGTTAGAACTGGTGCTTATGTTAATATGTCCTTCAATGCCTGGAAAGCCCATTCGCAAGCATCGGTCCATTGAGACTTAGCTCCCTTCAGAGTTAACTTACATGGTTATTCTAACCTTTTACAGTTCATGAAATTCCCCACTTCGAAGGACCAAACTTCATCATTTATCTATCACAATTACGCCCTTATTCCACTACTAGTGCCGCATTTCATTCATTCTAAATGCTACTTGTCTTAGACTCTTTTGAGTTCATTAAAGCTATACTGAGCCTTTTATATTTTAAAGAAAGCATCAGCTCTCTTGTGAGCTTAACCCCAAGGACTTATCCATTTTCGTCACTTTTTCACTCATCTTTTTCTTATCATTCCTCCTATCTTCCTAAGACCTTGTCGCTCTACCATACTTTATCTTGTGACCTACAACTTGCTCGCAACATACCTTATGGTATTCTGTATAATCAAGCGAGATACCACATACAACTTTGGACAACGGATCTAAAAGAGAAGAAAATTATGTTACAAGTTTCCTATAATAACCTGCCAAACGGAGAAGCTTCGAACCTCCATTGGTGCTGTGGGTCTAGGCCAAGTATTCACTGCCTCAATTGTTTGTGTATCCACCCGGATGCCTTCACCCGAAATGATATGCCCAAGGAAAGCTACAGAGTTCAACCAGAATTCACATTTATAGAATTTTTTGCATACAAATTCCTTTTGTAGAATTCTAAGCACGACACGAAAGTGATCTGCATGCTCAGCCTCTGAACGAGAATATACCAATATATATCGTTGATAAATACAATTACGGACAGATCTAAAAAGGGCCTGAACAGACGGCTCATCAAATCCATGAATACTGCTGGGGAATTAGTTAAACCGAACGACATAACACAAAACTCAAAGTGCTCGTATCTGGTTCTGAATGTTGTCTTTAGAATATCTTCCTCCTTATCCCTTACCGTATGCTACACGGACCTCAAGTCTATCTTTGAAAAACACTTGGCACCTTGCGACTGATCAAATAAATCGTCAATCCTCGGGAGTGGGGTACTTATTCTCGATCGTCACCTTATTCTACTGTCTATAATCAATACATATCCGTAAGGAACCATTTTTCTTCCTCACAAATAACACATGTTCTCCCCATGGTGATGTACTAGGTTTGATAAAGTCCTTTTCAAGCAAATCCTTTAGTTGTTCCTTCAACTCTTTTAGTTCTAAGGGGGACATTCTATAGGGAGGAATAGATAATGGATGGGTATCTGGTAGTAGGTCAATAGCAACTCAATTTCTCGGTCTGGCGGAAGACCCTAAAGTTTATCGGGAAACTCATTAACCACAGGGGAGGACTGAATGGTTGGTAACTCTACTTCCATATCCCAAACCTGACTTCATTGATAAATAGTCCTTTATGATCATCTTCCTTTCCTTGAGATAGGAGATAAATTTACCTCTTGGCGATGTCGTATTACCTTTCCATTCTAAAACATGCTCTCCTGCGAACTGAAATCAAACCATTTTTGATCTACAGTTGATGTTACCATATTAAAAGTCCAACCAATCCATACCCATTATAATATCAAGTTCTACTCAACCGAACACCACGCACCTTATCCTTGTTTATTATCAAATCTATCACGGGCCATTTCGGGCCACATCAATATATATAGGTAACAATATTAAAACATAACTTGCATAACTAATTTAGAAAAGGTTTATATACATAAGAGTCGACCAGGGCGTAGACTTATCATACCCAAAACTATATACATGATACTGTCTGCAAAATTTCTAAGTAAGCATAACTATAGTATATATACAAGTCGGGACGAGGCTCCCTACGTTCTCATAAAACAATGTAACACATTCAGAATCCTGACTTGGTAGTACTCCAAGAAGAGGTGGAACTCACCAACCCAAAAGTTGACATTTGGAGGAAGTCTATAGTAGAGGGTCCTTACCTCGTCCTATATGAGAACCTCGATCAGACACACTTTGAAGTGGAATATTCATATCCATATCAGTTACCTTCCTCCTCTTGGCCCGACTACTATCATCTTCCTCTGAATATCTCATAACATACACTGACGAACCTTGATTGACGGACTCCCAAGACTGTGGACTATCTGGAACCTTAGAAGAGCTGGTGCCCGCACATACCTTGAGATATTTTTGAGCCTGAGGGGAAACCGGTTGTGACAATCCATGCACCACTACCCTTATACCCTGATCAACGGGCCTTGATAATGAAGCTAAGGGCCTTGGTGAGGTCGGAACACCCCTCACCTCATCTGCTACGGACGAAATCAAAACTACTCGAACAGATGACTCATATGGATCCTCAGATGGATCCTCCTCGATAGAACCCATGATCTCCAATGGATCTGACTCTATAATGTAACTTTGTGTAGCCTTCTGACCCATGCTAGCTGATGTAGTCTTCAGAGACATAGCTGAAAACGTAACATATTGTTAGGAACAAAATTCTTATATCGCACGATCTAAGATAAGAAGAGAGGATAGCATCATATATGTCCTCTAGCCTCTTGTCTATAAGTGTGGTTCATAAAACACCCATAAACAAGACTCCACTAGACACGGGCTGTAGACAACCCTAGGACATAACTGCTCTGATACCACTTTTGTCACGACCCAAACCGATGGGCTGCGTTGGGTGCCCGAGTCCTACCTGTCAAACACCCCTAAACATGCATCTAAGCTATCAACCTGATTAACATATGCTGAATTACGAGAATAACATATATGGAGGAAACTTACCCAAAGGGCATATGTTCATATATATATATAGGCGAAATACAGTAGGCGAGCTGGCAAGGCCACTATAGACAACTATGTACCCATAACTGAAAGCCGACAAGGCCACATACTATCCAGCTATACATAACTATCCACAGACCTCTAATAGAAATACAACTGTACAATGACAGGATAGAGCCACTTCATACCCATACATATATATACAAACATATTGTACCAAAATCAAAAGCAGCTCTGGATCAAGTGGAGCACGCTAACTCTCGCTAATCAAGGATCCTAAGGAGAGGGGACACCGTCAGCTTGCCTACATGTACCTTCGGGCATGAAACACATGCCCCGTGAAATAGGTCGTCGGTACGAAAAATATACTGAGTATGTAAGGCATGAAAATTAGTACGTAAAAGACATAGATGAAACATGTGATAAAGAAATCCATCTGTAAATCTGAATAACTTTATAAATTCTGAAACATTTATAATGTCATGCACGTGCATATAAATGTCGTGTCATGCATAGGTATAGGTGTAAATAACATTATCAAGCCACTGAGGGAATCCCATCATATTGTCTCGGCCACTGTGGGCAACATCATCAACATATACCAACTGATCAGGTGGTGGTGCATACATAATGCCGTATCCTTTTCCCATATCTCATATAAATGTAATATACATATATACCCGTATATAACACCATCTGGTCATGGGTCAATATATATGTATAAATGCATGAAATGTATAAGAAATACATTAATAAGATTTTCTCGGAATGCCATAAAAATCAATATACATTTCGGATAAACTTTATCAAATATGTATTTTTCTGGGACCCATGAACAGAAGATAATAATTCACATGGGGAATCAAGAATATAGACACCCCTAGTAATTATATGAATAGAGTAATTTATGGAAACCGTGTGTTTGCTTATTTCTTCTGTACAATTTGAATCATGCCAAAAAAAAAGGAAGGGATAGCCTTAACATACCTGGAGTAGGGAAAAATCCGTATAATATTCTCGAAAAAGTACTGTACTGCTTTAGAACTGCAAAAGTTTACGTTGTTGTGGTTCTAACAATTCTCGTTCGAATTGATTGCAAGAATTTCGTTGGAAGCCTCTATTAGGATGGAGCTTAGCGTTCTGCTATTGACTATTGTAAATGAGGAAGCAAGACTTATATTTCAGTTTTGTTATGAAGGAACTTTGTAGGATTTTTCTAAACAATTTCGGCTAAGGTGCATAGCTCATTATGAATTGCTAACAGAAAATTATGAAGGGTTTAATTCAATATATGAACCATTCTGATATGGAGTCCTTTTTTATTCAAAGTGTACTTAGCAATTACTTGTCAAGTCTTGTATTCAGATTGTGAAGTGTCTCTTCATTAGTGTTTTAGGTTGCCACCTAATGAAGATCTACTAAGAGTCATAGCTTAAAAATATGTCTAGCTGCTACGTTTTTTGGAGGATTAAATTGATTAATTTTTATCCACTTATTAGTTAATTAAGTAATGTCTCGTTACCCGGTAATTAACCGATTACCCGTATAATTTAAAAAATTATCTCAAGTTACTTAAAATTCTACTTATTTTTAATATACTTTATGTATCATATACCGTTGTCATATGGTACCTTGTATGATAGTAGTCCATAAATATCGGGTATTATCGCTCAAACCGTATTTTATCCCAAATCGACCAACCTTAAACGAAACTTGTTTTCTTTAATTCGTGTACCCTTTATCATTTATGAAACTTACTTATTGCTTGTTATATATAGAATAAATACATTAACCTCAAAATAATCTCATCCCTCAGTCTACGTCGGTTAACTGAAGACAAAACTTTAACGTACGAATTCGACACCGGAATGGTTCCTACAAGTACCTTCGTGAACTTCTCCTAGGACATAATCTCTGTCCACTAGTCCCAAGCATACTGCTAATGGTCCGTCGAATGTCCTTCTGTACAATGTTTCGTCCTCGGCCAATGTGAACCAATCAAGTTTTGTTCGTAGAGCTCTCGATTCTTTAGGGTCCGTTGGGAGCTTTCCTTTTTTCAAACACTCGATGTATTTATTCCTCCAGACCCAAGTTAAGCTCGTGGAATTTATCTCAGCGTGAACTTTCTCGATTACAGATTTTTAGAGTTGAACGACACTCCCCGAGCCGATTTCGTTGTCCTCGACGTATGATCCCAAATTCGTAAGGGTATCGGCTTCACAGCACTGCTCTCGGGGTACATACTGCAAAGTCAATTTTTAAAGCGGTGTAAAGTTACCTGCATCTTGTCCAAATACCTTTGCATTCTATCCTCTCGGAACTCGAAAGTTTTGTTCACTTGGTTTACTACCAGCATGGAATCACATTTGGCTTCGATGAATTCCGATCCCAAGCTTTTAGCTAGTTCGAGACATGTAATCATGGCCTCATACTCGGCCTTATTGTTAGTCAACTTAGAAGTTTTGATGGATTATCTAATAATATCGCCCGCGGGCGACTTCAAAACGATGCCTAGCTCGGACTCCTTCACATTCGAGGCGCCTTCTGTGACACCTTTGATGGTGTACCCGATTTCAATAAAAGTTCCTTTTCAACTTCGGGTACGAGGGTTGGTGTGAAGTCGTCCACGAAGTCCGCCAAAATTTGAGACTTGATGGCCGTTTAGGGTTGATATTCAATATTGTACCCACTGAGTTCGAGGCATTTGGCCAATCATCCCGATAGTTTGGGCTTATGAAAAATAATACGAAGTAGGTAGGTGGTTAATACACATATGGGGTGACAGTCAAAATATAGTTTTAGCTTCCTATAGGCGCTTATTAAAGCAAGTGCTAATTTTTCTAAGTGTGGATATCTTGTTTATGCTTCACCTAGAGTTTGACTTATGTAATAAACAAGGAATTGCATACCTTATTCTTCTCGAACTAGGACATCGCTTACCGCAATTTTCGAGACTGCCAAATATAAGTAGAGTTTTTCATCTACCTTTGGAGTATGGAGCAATGGTGGGCTCGAGAGATATCGTTTCAATTCTTCTAACGCCTGTTGGTATTTCGGGGTCCAGGTAAAATCATTCTTCTTTTTGAGTAGAGAGAAGAACATGTGGCTCTTATCCGACGATCTCGGGATGAATCGGCCTAAGGGAGCTATCCACAACAGTGATGTCCTCGATATCCTCGATTTTATCGGGGTTGATCTCGATCCCTCGATTCGATACCATGAAGCCAAGGAATTTGCCCGAACCGACCCCAAAAACACATTTTTCAGGGTTGAGCTTCATGTTATATTTCCGTAACATCTCGAACATTTCTTGCAAATGTGTAAAATGGTCATCTGCGTGCAGGGACATAACTAGCATGTCATAAATTTATACTTCCATCAACTTACCTATCTATTCTTCGAACATTTTATTTACTAGGCGTTGGTAGGTAGTTCCTACGTTTTTCAGCCCAAAGGGAATTACGTGATAACAATATGTTCCATACTTGGCGATAAATTAAGTCTTTTCTTGGTCTTCCGAGTTCATTTGAATTTGATTGTACTCACAATATGCGTCGATAAAACTAAGGATCTCATTGTCGGCCGTGGCGTCGATCATGCGGTCGATGTTAGGCAATGGAAAAGAATCTTTGGGTCATCCCTTGTTCAAATTCTTATAATCTACACACATCCTAAGTTTGTTCCCTTTTTTAGGGACTACGACTACATTGGCTAACCATTTGGGATATTTTACCTCCCGAATGGACCCTACTTTGAGAAGTTTAGTTACTTCGTCCTTGATAAATGTGTGCTTTATCTCGGACTAGGGCCTTCTCTTTTCCTTCACCAGCCTAAACTTTGGGTCCAAGCTAAAGCGATGTGTTGATATTTCTGGTGGGATCCCTGTCATGTCTAAGTAGGACCAAGAAAAATAATCTATGTTATCGATAAGGAATTTAATAACTTTTTCCTAAGTTCGGGGGTTAACCCCGTCCCCAGGTATACCTTTCGCTCGGGTAGGTACTCGATCAATATAACCTATTCCATCTCTTCGACCGTTGATTTGGTGGAGTTGAATTCTTCGGGAACAATGAAGGTCCAAGGGGTCAAAAAATCTACAAGCTCTTCTCCCACTATTTCCTGCTTCCCACGACATAGTCGAGACTGGTGGCTGTGATTGCTATTTGGCTTCATGTTTCCCTTTGATAATAGATTCTTTCGATGTTGACAATGTCGATATCAGTGTTACCTCATCGACCAAGAACATTTCCTTTGCATCATACTACTCCCCATATACTATCTTTACCCCGTACAACATCGGGGACTTCATCATTTGGTGGAGAGTCGAAAGGAGTGCCCTCATATTGTGAATCCAGGGCCTCCCGAGTAGTGGGTTATAACTCATGTCTCCCTCGATTACGTGGAACATTTTATCATGGATAGTTCCAACCACGTTAACCGGTAGGATGATCTCTCCTTTAGTTGACTCGATTGCCATATTGAAACCATTCAAGGCCCGACCTACGGTCACGATTTGATCTTGTAGGCCGAGCTGCTCCACGAACCTCGATCGGATGATATTTGCCGAGCTACCTGGATCCACTAAAACACTCTTAACTTGAACTTTATTTAATAACATAGAAATTACCAGAGCATCATTGTGAGATTGAGAAATTCCTTCTGCTTCCTCGTCGTTGAATGACACGGTGCCTTCTGGCACATAATCTCGGGTCTGTTTTTCCCTAGTAATCGATACTTTAGTTCATTTGAATACGGGACCTTGTGGAATATCGACCCCGCCGACGATTATATGGATTACATGTTGTGGCTCCTCCTGTTCATTTTTCCTGGTGGCGTCCATTTCTATGAAATGATTCTTGGCTCGATCGCTTAGGAACTCTCGAAGGGCGGCCCTCGTTGAATAGACGGGCTACCACCTCTCTTAATTGCCTGCAATCCTCGGTCCTATGGCCATGTGTGCCATGATATTTGCAAATCAAATTGGGGTTTCTTTGGGAAGGATCGTTCTGTATAGGCCTGGGCCACCTAGTATCTTTGATTCTTCCAATCGTTGATAGAATGCCCGATGCATCAATATTAAAATTATATTCTGACAATTGAGGTGCCTCTGTAGGATCGACATATTTATCAAAACCACTTTGTCTCATAAGTCCCCGAGAATTCTATCCTCGATCACTTCTTCGGTCATTCAAGGCGGAATTGCATCTCGGGCCGTTGTTCCTGTGATCTGTGATGTACGGTTAGTATCGGTCTTTGTTCAATCGTGGCTCCCTCTCGATGTCCATCTGATTTTTAGCTCCTGATTTGTTTGGCTAAGCTGAACCACACGGAGTTCCTAATTTGTCATCCTCGACCCTGATCTTCGATTGGTACCGATTATGTCTATCGGCCAAAGTCACCGCTAAATACTCGATCAAACTTTGCTTCAGTTGACGTGATGCTATTTATCTTCTTTTATTTCAATCCCTGAGTGAAATCTTGAACGGCCTAGTCATCCGTGACCGACGGCAATTCCATGTGTTTCATTTGAAATCGGGATACGAACTCCCTCAACATTTCATTATCCTTCTGTTTTACCTTGAAAAGATCTGATTTCCTTGTCGCAACCTTTATGGCCCCGACATGTGCCTTTACGAAAGAGTCTACTAACATGGAAAATGATTCAATGGAATTTGGCAGTAGATTATGGTACTAAATCATTGCCCCCTTTGATAGTGTCTTCCAAACTTCTTCAATAAAACAAATTTGATCTCATCGTCTTCCAAATTGTTA
Source organism: Nicotiana knightiana (assembly GCA_005239525.1). NCBI lineage: Eukaryota > Viridiplantae > Streptophyta > Magnoliopsida > Solanales > Solanaceae > Nicotiana > Nicotiana knightiana. Next base: position 98,446 of record ML380238.1, read on the forward strand.
CCTTTGATGGCTCGGCATGGCGGATGGCTTCATATTCGACCCTACTCGGAGTTCTATGTTGACTTTGTAGTTGTGCAATAGCGGCATGATAATCCTGTAGCATTTCGAATATTACCTGGAGAATAACTCCTCCATATCCTCTGCCTTGTACACCTTGGCCACTGGATAGGCCTTCTCTACATACACTCCCTTTGGGGTCTGCACCCATCTCTACATTTAAAGCAACTTGCGAACCGACGTTGACTGGGTTGGAAACCGATGCTCCCCCGAGATTAGTTTGTGGCACCTCGACTCGTGGATCAATTACATTGTCATTTTCTCCATGGAATCCGAGGCCATTGTCACCATGTGTGGGTGAGTTTTATGAGTTTGACATGTTTTAACCTGAAAGAAAAAATACTTGACAAGAACAAGCATAAAATAGTGTGTGTTATCGGAATCAGTATTGAATAATCACTATTATCCTTAGTAAAATTGTGGTTTTAATGATGCCTGATTTTGTCCAATACCAATTGATAAACGAGTAAACAAATAGAAAAATTAGACTGTAAATTAAATCAAACCAGTATATAAGCTAAGCCTCAACCTCGAACCAAAGTAATTTCGAGGTGATGTAGTATGAACAACGAAGAATAAAGCAACTCAAATGAATAGTAAGTAAAGTAGCAAGCAAGTAAGAAATGATTGTATATATTTTCTTCAGCGAGCAATGATTCTTACAAATGAATGGAATTCCTCTTATATAATAGAGCAGTCCTAATTAAGGTACACTTCTAATTATATTAGGAAATTATATTAACAGCTGACTAACCGCCATAGATTGATTCATTCCGATATTCACACCACGATCCTCGACCTATCGCGAATATCCCGCCCTTTCTGTTATAAAGCTATGCCGATGTTACTCGGAGTCTGTATCTTTCTGGCCATGATTGATGTCGACCTCGATCTAAAAAGAGGCTCCGATTTTGGACTCGATGTCCTAGCTCTTCGATGCGACATTCCTATCTCGGACAAATACTGAAATAGGTGTAAGGCCCCGTAAAATATTTACCTAAAAACCCGTAATTTCATGGTGTCAAGTTAGATTTATGTGTTATAATAGTTGGGGGAAATTTCAGATAGGGTTGGGTACTCTGGTAAATCTTATCACAACCTTCCAACCACAAATCGACGGGCAAGCAGAGCGAACTATTAAGACGCTTGAGGACATATTGCATGCTTATGTTCTTGACTTCAAGGGTAGCTTTGATGATCATTTTCCGCTCATAGAATTTTCTTATAACAACTTCCATGCCAGTATTCAGATGGAGCAATTTGAGGCATTGTATGGTAGGAGATGTAGATCACCGATTGGGTGGTTCGAGGTTAGGAAAGCTGAATTGATAGGGCCAGACCTTGTGCATTAGGCTATGGAGAAGGTTAAGATCATAAAGGAGTGGTTGAAAACTCCTCAGAGTCTTCAGAAGTCCTATTCGAATGTTCGTCTCCTAGACTTGGAATTTAAAGAAGATTATTGGGTATTCTTGGTTCCCCCATGAAGGATATTATGCGGTTTGGAAAGAAGGGAAATTTAGTCCGAGGTAGGTCGGGCCGTATAGAATCTTTCAAAGGATCAGGCAGGTGTCATACAAGCTTGAGCTACCACCTGAGATGTCATTAGTACACCCGGTATTCCATGTGTCTATGCTGGGTAGTGGGAGATCCATTGGATATTCTGCCAGTTGAGACAATTGAGGTTAATGAACAACTTTCATATGAATAAATTTCAGTTGCCATTCTTTATAGGCAAGTCTTAAAGTTAAGAAATTCGCCTACGTGAAAGTACTACGGCGAAACCAGTAGGTTGAAGAAGTTACGTGGGTAAACCCAGGATGAAATGAAAAGAAGTACCCTCGTTTGTTTGAATAGCCATGTAATAATTTCTATGAAGTTAGTCCATGTAAAACTTTGTGTCACTTGTTCAATTAATGAAAAGGTGTTTTTTTGAGTCGTATATGTTGCTTATGAGGCAATGATTGGTATTGATGTGAGTTCTGTTACGTCGTTAGCTTCTGCATATATTGTAAGATGTATTTTTGAGGCTCTCCGACAGGTGGATAAGCCTAGTTACAAAGGAAACTCTTGAGAAATTTTTGGAAAATCTAGCGAGCTAGTTAAATTCGAGGTTGCTGGCATGTGGTATGAAAACCAAGCTGCATAAGTTGCTAATTGTGCACCTTAATCCTCATTCGAGGATGAATGACCATAAGTGAGGAAGGATGTAAGGCCCTGTAAAACTTTTACCTAAAAACTCGGAATTTCGTGGTGCCAAGTTAGATTTATGTGTTATACAAAAACAACACCAACAAACCCAATATGATCCCAACAGGTGGGGTCTGGGAAGGGTAGTCTGTACGCAGACCTTACCCCTACTATTTATGTGTTATAATAGTAGAACACCAAGTTACATAAGTTCGGACTTTTTGGATTAAACAGTATGCTTATGAGTTAAAGGAAAATGTTTTGCATAAGAGTGAATTTATGCGGCCCACTACGCGTCCGCATAATCACTCCGCAAACCGCATTACCGCAGAGTGAGGCAGTCAATTTGGAAAATTTAGGGGTCAGTTTCACGGCCAATTATGCGACCGCATAACCATTTCGCTCGCCGCATATTGTTCGCATAATCATCCTTGTGCTTTTGCAAAGGGAGGTTCTGCGGTGCATTATGCGACCCCAGAACAAATCTGCGGACTGCATATTGGTCGCAGACCTGGGCAGAAAATTCAAGCCTCTGAGGTCCACTTTTGCGATCATTTTAAGAACCGCATAACCATTATGCGGTTGCATATGCGACCGCATATCCGTGTCGGGCCTCCAAATTTTTGAATTTTAAACCCGATCCCATGTAGTTAAAACATATGTTATGGTTCATTTTGAGCATATTTCTGATGCTTTAGAGTGAGAGAAAGAGTCCTAGAGTGAGAGAATGATCTCCATCTAATTTTTCCTCAATTCTTCCATAAAACCTTGAAGATTTTCAAGTGAAGTTCACTAAGTCTTCTCATTAAATATTCTATGCCTCATCTCATACTTTCGAAATTTCTACTAAAATGGGTAATTAGCAAGATTGTTCATGGGCTTGAGGGTTGATTGTTTTGCATGCATGGATGGTGAAGGAACATAGGATGAATGTGAGCTAAAAATGATAAATGATGGGGTGTGGGTTGATTGAATCTTTCACAAAAGATCTTAAAAACATAATGCACACCTAGTGCTTGATAATGTTCTCAAATGGGCTAAAGTATTAATCATCCTTCTAATTGTTGAATCAACTTGTGACATTCTTAAAATAGATTAAAGGTGCTAAGGGTTCCGGAATTTATTGTAGAATGTAAGGAAAGCTCTATTGAGGTATGTATGGCTAAAACCCCATCTTCTTAGAATTGAGCCCTTTGTGATTCATGAAATTGGTATAAGTCCCAAACTGATCGTGTAAGACTTGCTATTCAAAATGTGCTTGAATTGATAGATATAGGTGCCCATATGTTCATGTTCTTTCGTCATGTTATCTTAACATTTGGGAATGTGTTAAAGACATGGAATATGTGTTACAGGTGCTGAGACATGAAGTCAAATTCGAATGAAAATTATTATGTCAAATTGTGTGATAAGCCTCTATGTGCTCTAGAATCTAAATTGCTCTCGTGTGTAAATAACTCTTGAATGAAATACCTTGTTTCTATTGATGTGATAATAATTTTAAATGTGTAAAAGGGAAAACTTGAAAATGTAAAATACGGCCAAGAGCCAAAAACGATTTAATAAATGAGGCCTCTCGTGCCAATCTATCAAAAGATGGGAAGGAAAAGTAAAGTGAGAAGATTGAATGAAAGGATGATGTCTCAATTGAGATGGCCTAGCCCACGGGCCATGATCGAACGCCATGCCGCACACATAGTGGTAAATGTGTTAGGATTGATGATTGAAAATGAGGATATAGTTGATGTCTCAATTGAGATGACCTAGTCAATCGGGTCGAGATCGGACTCCGTGTAAGAACACAGTGGTATTGTGGATTGTGGCGCATGGCTCCAAATGTTACCAACTTAATAAGATGCAATTTGATTAAGAACTTATTTGACCCTTACTTGACGTTCCACTATTGCTGGAACCTTTTATTGATCCCATGAGTGTTTTTACCTTTTGTAATTATTGTTCATTTTATTGAGATGGTATTTAGTTGTGCATACTAGTAATATTCGACAGTATTAACATCCCTTTTTCCGGGGGCACTACATCTTCGAATAGATGTAGGTGGGTCCATAGCAAATAGTGTCGATCATAGCTAGTGTTGCATCCTCTTCTCAGCAGTCTTGGTGAGCCCCATTTCATTTCGGGGTCAGTACATCTTTTGTTCCTTATGTATTGTACTTGAGGTATACCCAGGGCCTTCCTGGCAGCACTTTTGAGGTACTCTTTTGTATCTATTTAGAGGCTCCGTAGACACGATGTGGGTTGTATATGGGAATTGGAAAGATCAACGGATTATGAGTATTTTGAACTCTTACCCCACTAAATTGCAAAGTGTATGTATTGTTGGGAACTTAACTATGGTAAGACAAAAATAAAGTGAAATGAACTTGTACTGTTTACATATATGATCTTTTCACTGCTTAACTAATGGTAATGTGTCTCCTTTTGATCATAAATGATTCAGGTAGGAAATGTCTAACGGGCTTGCTTGATCGAGTTCATTCGGTTGAGCGCCAGTCGCGCTCCTCGAGATTGAGGCGTGACAACAGGGTAGCCCTGATTTCTACAGTATTCAATATATATATATATATATATATATNTTGTTGGCTTGGAGGATAATTCTAGAGGAATAGTTGTTTGAGCATTGATTTTGTTGCAGATTGAGATAAGTGTCGTGTTTAACTTTGACTTGAGCGATTAGGACTTGTTGGTCTATTTGCTACGTGCATTATGTATGGGGGTGGTGTATATGTAAGATGACGAGTATATATACCTTGTCATTGGATTAAAGCATGCTGGTGAAAATTATTTTATTGTATTATATTGCTTCCATGACTATGCTTTCGTAGTTAGATTATTAATTCTTTAATAGTTTTCCTTCATATCTATTGATTATTTTGGATTTGTTAGAACTTTCAAAGTTGAGATGAATTATCATGACGCTAAGCTTGAAATAAAATAGCTTCCAACCTTGTTTTTCTATTTTGGATTAATGTTGTTGCTTGGCGAGGAAGAGTGAAAAGCACGAAGGGTGTTGCCGTGCCATATTTCCATATAATATCATTTATTTGAGAGATTATGAGGATTAAAGCACGAAGGGTGATACCATGCATGTGATTGTGTTTTATCATTTATCACATCATGTGAGGTTGAGAGTAAAAGCAAAAATGGTGATGCCATGGCATTTTAGTTATGATATTACACGGTGAGGACGAGAGTAAATGCTTGACGGGTGATGTCGTGCCATTATTGATTTTATTGTTTTATTGGTCCGAACTTATGATTTAATTGGTTGTATTATTATTGTTTTTGAAAAAAGATTATTCGATGATTTTTCTATTTGTTGTTCTTGTTGTAGTCTCCTTTCTATATATTCCGTACCAGTTAATATTTATTTGGCCTATTGTTATTTTGTTGTTTTATATATATACCTGATCAGGATTTACGTAGGTGTCTTGTTATAGCCTCACCACTATCTTATCAGGGTTAGGCTCGACACTTATGGAGTACATTGGGTCGATTGTACTCATGCTACACTTATGTACTTCTTGTGAAGATAATGTGGTTGGTCTTAGCATCATCTACTGGTGTCTCTTCTCGGATTCATATGTGTTGGAGACTTGAGGTATAGCTAGTCCACAACCTTGAACTCCCCTTCTTTATCCAGTTTACAGTTTATTTAGTTTCAAACATTTGTATTTAATTCAAACTTTAGCTATAGTACGATAGATGCTCATGTATTTATGACTCCAGATTCTGAGATATGTTTAGATCACATCTTTTGGTATTTTATAAATATACTTCAGACTTTTATAGTTAATTATTATTTTTGTTTGATTTGAATTGTTAAAACTGAATAAGTGATTTAGCCTTGCAAGTGAAATGTTAGGCGCCATCACGGTCCAAAGGGTAGGATCCCGAATCTTGACAAGTTGGTATCATAGCACTAGGTTGCTTAGGCCTCACGAGTAATGACCAAGCTTAGTAGAGCCAGGAAGATCGGTACGGAGATGTCTATACTTATCTTCTAAAGGCTATAGAGCTTTAGGAGAATTTCACTTATTTCTTTCTCTATCGTGCAATTTTATTCTATCATTGTAGTTTAAATCATTCCATTCTTGTTGTCTCTCATATCGTGAGGACACGCATAACATCCACGGTAGGTCAGGAGCCGGTGCCTCATGTGGCTGCCACTACTAGGAGTAAAGGTCGAGGCAATCGTCGAGGAAGAGGCAGAGGCAGAGCTCAGCTTAGACCACATGTAGCAGCACATACTACGTAGCCTCGTATAGAGCAGGAGAAGGAGGTTCCTATTCAAACCGTGCCAGTTGAACCAGCTCCAGTGCCGGAGTGGTTTATTGCTACCCGGGTACTTCAGGTGCTCTAGTCTTCTTGGTGGGCCTTATGGAGAGCGTGACCAACGTCGGTGCATTCTCGATGGACCAGCCGTCTCTCAGGTTGGAGGAGGACGATAGACTCCCGCCACTCACACACACTAGAAAAGATGTCCCACGGATATCAGACTCCGACAGTCCCGCCAGTTGAAGTACATAAGCCTAGTGCTGCTGCACAGGCTATGGAGAGGCCCTAAATGTCTTTTGAAGGATTGATGAGATTAGAAAAGTTCATAAAGTTATTTCCTATTCTCATTGGTGGAACACCTTCTGAGGACCCACATGATTTAATTGATTGTTTCCATGAGGTATTACGCGACATGGTATTGTGGAGTCCAATGGAGTTGACTTTGAAGTATTTTAGATGGCAGGTTCTGCCAAGAGGCAGTGGAAAGATTATGTGCGGGGAAGACCAGTAGGTTCACGGCCATTTACTTGGGATTAGTTTTCGCAGTTATTCTTGGAGAAGTTCATTCCTTTACTCTAAGAGAGGAGTATTGCAGGCAGTTTTAGCGCCCTCAGCATGGTAGCATGATTGTTACCTAGTATGAGACGAGATTCGTGGACTTAGCTCACCATGCAGTTGTCTTACTTCTTACTGAGAGGGCGAGGGTGAATAGATTCATCGATGGTCTTGATTTTGGTATCAGGGGACGGATAGCCAAGGTGGCTAGGGATGATATTTCTTTCTAGCAGGCAGTACAGATTGCTAGACAGATAGATATGATTCATGGTAAGGGTAGGGAGGCGATATCTTATAAGAGACCTCATCATTTAGGTGGTTTCAGCGGTGCCTCGTCTGGAGGGAGGTGTTCAGTTGGTAGAGCCTATCCTCCCAGACCAATTCCGTCAGCACTTCAGGCATCCCACGGTGCTTCAGTTAGTCGTGGTTCTTGTGGGTCTCAACATGAGTAGCTAGCCTACAACGCACTTTCAGCTCCTATTAGTGCACCTCCGATCAAGATTTATCATGGTGGTTATTCAGGTCGACGGGGTCAGCTCCAGGGTCAGAAGTCACAATCACTGAACTTTTTATACTTGTGGAGATCTAGGGCACATTGCAAGATTTTTCCCTAGGTCACAGTGAAACATGCCACAACAAAGTTCTCGTGCCATGGTTCCGGCACCGGTTACTCTATTGCACGCTCAGCCAACTAGAGGCGGGGGTCAGGCTGCTAAAGGTGGAGGTCAGGCCATTAGTGTTGGATGCCAGCCAACTAGAGGCCATCCGAAAGGTAGAGGTTAGAGTGGTGAGGGCCAACCCTGTTTTTATGCATTTCAAGCTAGACCTGAGGTGGAGTCATCTAATGCCGTCATCGAAGGTATTATTCGAGTTTATCATAGTGATGCCTCAGTTTTATTTGATCCAGGATCTACTTATTCATACGTGTCATCCTATTTTTCTTTATATCTAGTTATACCTTGTGATTCTTTGAGTGCTCCTGCCTATGTGTGTCCAGTGTGTCCGTGGGAAATTCTATTGGAGTAGGTTGTGTTTATCACTCGTGTGTGGTTTATACCAGGAGCTTTGGGACTAGGGTAGACCTTCTACTTCTTGATGTTGTGGACTTTGATATTAACTTGGGTATGGATCGGCTGTCACCTTATCACGCCTTTTTGGACTGTCACGCTAAGACGATGACCTTAGACATGCAAGTGGTGGGGGACCTCTAGCCCTTCTACTAGCAATGTTATTTCTTATGTGAAGGCTCAGTTTTTGGTCAAGAAGGGATGTCCTACATATTTGGCAGACATCCGTGATCCTAGTGCGGAGGTCCCTTTAATGGATTTGGTACAAGTTGTGTGTGAGTTTCTAGAGGTGTTTCCTGTAGATTTGTCGAGGATGCCACCCGACATAGATATCAACTTTTGTATTGACTTGGATCGGGGCACTCAGCCCATTTTTATTCCACCATACCCTATTGCACCAATTGAGTTGAAGGAATTGAAGGAGAAGTTGTAGGATTTGCTTGTTAAGGGATTCAGTAGACCTAGTGTTTTCCCTTGGAATGCACCAATGTTATTCGTGGAGAAGAAGGATGGTTCGATGAGGATGCGTATAGATTATCAGCAATTGAACAAGGCCACTATCAAGAAAAAGTATCCTTTGCCGAGGATTGATGACTGATTTGATCAATTTTAGGGTGCCAAAGTGTTTGTGAAGATTGATCTTAGATCTGGCTACCATCAGTTGAAGATTAGGGCATCGTATTTCCCTAAGACAGATTTTCGGACTCGATATGCTCACTATGAAATCCTAGTGATGTCATTTTGCTTGACAAATTCCCCAGCAACATTTATGGATTTAATGAACCGTGTGTTCAAGACATATTTGGATTCTTTTATGATCTTCTTCATTGATGATATTTTGGTTCACTCCCGCAGTCGAGCGGAGCATGAGCAGCATCTTCAGGTCATACTTCAGAGCTTAAGGGATATTCAGTTTTATGCCAAGTTTTCAAGTGCGAGTTCTAGTTGGACTCGGTTTTACTTTTTGGGCCATTTTGTTTCTTATGAGGGCATTAAGGTGGATATTAAGAAGATTGAGACAGTTCAGAACTGGCCTAGACCTACTTCAGCTGCAGAGCTTCGGAGCTTCCAGGGTTTGGTGCTTTATTATCGTCGGTTCGAGGAGGGGTTTTCATCTATCTCATCCCCATTGACTAGATTGACCTAGAAGGGTGCCCCATTCAGGTACTCTGCTAAGTGTGAGGAGAGATTTTAGAAGCTCGAGACTACTTTAACCACAACTCCAGTTCTAGTTTTGTTGTCATCATCGGGTTTATATGCAGTTTATTATGATGCTTTACGGATTGGCATCGGATTTGTTTTGATGCAGGAGGGTAAGGTGATCTCTTATGCTTCATGTTAGTTGAGCCCCATTAAAAGAACTACACCGTTCATGATTTAGAGTTAGCATCCATTGTTCACGCATTGAAGATTAGGAGGCACTTTCTCTATGGCGTGTTGTGTGAGGTATTCACAGATCATCAGAGTCTTCAACACTCGTTTAAGGAAAAATATGTCAAATTGAGGCTGCAGAGGTGGTTAGAGCTATTAAAAGTGTAACGACTCGACTAAGTTTGAATGATGCTATGGGGTGTGGTTGTATGTTTTGTTGGGGCCCCGAGGGCTCGGGATTAATTTCGGATGGTTGGCGGGGATTTGAACTTGGTGAATTTGCAGCAAATGGCTGCTGGCGTAAAGCTACTAGTGTGGCCGCACCTGCGAAAGGGCAGCCGCAGGTGCAACGCCGCAGGTTTGACGCTGCAGGTGTGAAGGTCCATACGCAGGTTCGAATGGAGGCTAGGCAGGAGGAGTCCGCAGGTGCGATGAGTTGGACGCGCCTGCGAAGCCGCACGTGCAGAGAAGAGATCGCAGGTGCGAGAATTTGGTCTGTTAGTGGGATTTCGCAGTTGCGCACCTGGGACCGCAGGTCTGAGGAAAGGTCCAAAGATGCAGATTAACTGGGCAGAACAATATAGAAGAGTGCCTCCGTGAAATTTTGGTTATTCTACCATTGTTGCATGCAGTTGGAGCTTATTTGAGGGCACATTGAAGAAATAATTTGAGGGTCTTCAGTGGAGGTAAGTTCCCGGATTATAAAAGTCGTTTCTATGTTATTTTGTTCGGATTAGGCTTGTAATTTGAAGGACTAAAGTAGAAAAAGTTTGGAAAAAAATGGGAGGAGGTTTGAAGAATTCTTTTAGCGATTTGGGTAGGAAACTGTGGTATGATTGTGGTGTTGTTGGTATGTGTAGAATCGTGGGAGGAAGAGGTTTCTAGTGATGTAAATTTTATTGAATTCCGAGACGTGGGCCTGGGGCTCGGGTTTGGCCGAATTTCGAGATTTTCGTATAAATTGATAGTTTTCGATTGGGTTGTGTTCCTTTGGTATATATTGATGATGTTAAACTGGTTTTTGTTAGATTCGACGCAATCAGGAGCCAATTTGAGAGGCAAGAGCATCGCGGATTAGTGTTGTGGCCCCGTGGAAGTAAGTAATGACTATAAATCTTGTCCTGAGGGTATGAAACCACGAACTTCATATTTCTCACGGCTTTTAGAATGGCACCCATGCTGGATGACGAGTATGTGGTGCGCACTGATTTTTGGATTGGACTTGGTCCTCTCCGCGGAAACTATTGAGTTGCATATTTTACTCTGAATCATATGTTAAATTGTGTTCTAAAGACTATTGCTATATTTGGGCTGTAAGCCATGTTTGGGGCCTCGTGGCGACTTGTTTATACCCCTTGGGGGCTTTTTACTGCTATTTCCTCACTGTTTATTGATGATTTACAATCAGTCACATTGTTCTTACTGTTTTCAAAACTTATCCTGGTTTACAGTATTTTAAGATCTAAAAATGATGTTTTACTGATACGCCCGAGGGGCTTTTGAGAGGTTCTGACTGAGTGAGGACGAGGGCCTGATTGTGAGGATATGATACGCCATGAGGTGGCTTGATATTAGCGCTTGGGCTGAAGGAGCCCCTCCGGAGTCTGTACACACCCCAGTGAGCAGGTACCTACTGAATGCGAGTGCCGAGTGACGAGTGACTCTGAGGTATGCTCGAGGGGCTGATTATGAGTACCTTTGAGGTATGCCCGAGGGGCTGATTATGAGTGACTATGAGGTATGCCCGAGGGGCTGATTATGAGTGACTATGAGGTATGCTCGAGGGGCATATTATGAGTGATTGTGAGGCATGCCATAGGGGCTGATTATGATACATGTTTTTGCCCGAGGGGCCTTTTTATGATTTTTAGCATTTTTACCCTAAACTTCTTGAAAGTTATGTTGAAACTATTGGCAAGTATATTTCAAAATGATTTTTACTGAAATCAACTTTTAAGCGTGATGATTTAACGCATACATTATTGGAAAGAAAGGTTGTGCTTATTGTGAATTGATGAATTAGTTTTTATGTGTTTCTTGATGCTCAGACCTGATTTATTTTCATTACTACTGATTTGGTGTACTCACATTACTCCCTGAACCTTGTGTGCAGATCCATGTGTTAGGGTAGGGTGAGCTGTGTATCTGTTCCAGAGATTTTTCGGAGGTTTGCGAGGTTACTGCATGCGTCCGCAGTCCCTCTCTCTCTCTCCTGCTTACTATTATAGAATTTATTTTCTTTTGAGTTGTATATTTTTATGTAGATTCTCATGACCAGTGACTCCGGGATATCGGTGGTTGTATTTAATATTCGGTATAGCTTTAACTGTTTTAAATTTTTTTAAAAGAAACCTTTTTGGGTCATCAGTTTAGTAAAGATGTAAATGGATGTTTATTGCGATTTGAGTGTAGTTTTTGGCTGGCCTAGTTCCACGATATGCGCCATCACGACTAGTTTAGATTTGCGGATCGGTATGGAGACGTCTGTACTTATCTTCGAGAGGTTGCGGAACCCTTAGGAAAATCTCACATTCTTGAATTCTTGTCGTGCAAACCCATTTATTTCAGCCAAGAGCATAACTCTTGAATTCCTTCCATGTATTCGAACGCGCCCGAGAGCGCTTGGTATCAGCTGTGCATCGACGGCTTGTGACTTCTATGGATGAGATGTGATTTTGGCATGTTGGTAATGGGCTATTCCGGAGGACTTGAGGCCGTATTCATTCTATGGCTTGAGTGCTGAGGTTTCGATTGTGTGAGTCGTGCATTCGGGGACTTATATGTCTGTTTGTGTTCTTATTGATGAGAATTTATGGCTAGATAGGTACGTGGTGAATGTGATTTGATGGTTGGCTACGTTCAGGTTGTTGATTGTGACAAAAGGGTTGGCTAGAAATGTGGCAATAACTATTGAATGTTTGATTTCAGTCTCGGTTTGGTATATGGCTTCGAGTTGTGAGTGTATTGGAACACCTCTCATGTTGTGTAGTTGTGGAGTGAATTGATCTTTCTATTGGGTTATGAGTTCCTGGTGATGTCTTTTGAGCTGATCATTGCCCTAGTAGCGTTCATGTATTTGATTAACGGTGTATTCTAGTCGTACTAGCACTCCTTGTTATCGTATTCATTAATGGGGTCCTGGCATATTCGCGTAGCCAAGAGTAGCATACTCAGTATTTGAGGATGGTATTATAAGGATTCAGGGAGGAAAGGCTCTATGCAAAATTCCACAAGTGTGAATTTTAGCTCGATTCAGTAGCATTCTTGGGACACGTGGTATTCAGTAAGGGTATCCATGTGGTCAGACATGTGTGGGTAGAGCTTCCAGAAGCTCGAGATTTCTGTGACCACCGCCTCGAGTTTTAGTTTTGCCATCAACTTCAGGTTTTTTACCGCGTATTGTGATGCCTCGAGGGTAGGCGTTGTTTGTGTTTAGATTTAGAAGGGTGTAGCGATTGCGTAATAGTTATGGTCTTCGGAAGCTTATAGAGAGATATTACGTTTGAGGCTAGAGGGCAGGGGTATATCCTACGGATTGTCTTAAGGTGTGTGATCCCTATGTAGTTCTGTAATAAGTTCTCTTCTACTAGTAAATTATACAAGTTGTAATTGGAGTTTAGATCGCTTGTGGAAGTTGGCATGACTGTTACAATGGTTAATGCGAGATTTGCAGATGACTTGATCTGTTAGACGGGTGGTGTTATTATGGGCATTGTGAGTTATTGTTTGTCTCGATCGTTGGCTTTGAGCCAAGTGGGGGAGTCTATTAATGATAAGTTGATTGCACGATTATGTGTGGTATTGGTTTCAGTTCGAGGTATATTGGTGGTTCAATTATGACCTGCAGATGTGGGGTCTGGGAATGACACGAGTAATGGAAATTTCTTTGATATAGGTTGTAATGTACTCTATTTGGTAATTGGGTTCTATTTAATGATTTAGTGGAAATTGTAAAAGGTGTAGTGTGTGCAGTGTATGAATTTGCTTGTGGCTTCAAGTGAGTGGATTACTTTCCTAGTATGTTAGTGTGCAAACGGGTCAGGTCGATCCTGTGTAATTGGTCAATGTGATTGAGATTTACGTTGGAGGATGTCAAGACTTGTGGTATTCCTACATCATCACGGATTCTACATATCAGTATCAGGAAGGTGAGAGTAATGGCTTTAGATTTGCAGAAATTCTCTTCAGGGTAAGCATTTTGAATGTGGTACTTTTGGGGATATTTGAGAGAGTATTCAGCGGCTTATGAGCCTTATACGGTATGGTTTTGTTCTTGGGTTGCGTGTTGTGAGTATGGATTGAAAATTGTGGTATTACGGCAGGGAGAAGTATCAATTTGAAGGTAAGTCAGAATAAACTTGGGTAAATAGGGCAACTTGGTAGTAGGTCGGATCGGCATGTTAAGGGATACGATTAGTTCTTTGGGTGTTCATGAGGTGACGAGTTTTTACGGGTGTTTCTTAGCAATGCTCTTTGATTTTTGTGGCATGCGTAGCTTGGTTGAGTTAGAAGGATTCAGTACTTATGGTTTGGTGTTGCGAAAATAGGGTTTCAGATGGTTCCTGATGGTTTCTACAACGGTTAAGGGTGCATATTGTCTTCTGGCATGAGGTGCGGGTGATGTGTAGTGAATTTTCTTCTAAATGGGATCAAATGGAAGTTCTTGGCTTGTTGGGTACGTAGTTACCGGTGGCTCAGAAAGGATCAAGAAGTTCCCATAATTTCCCTGGGATGGCATGGCGTATGCAGTATGTGGGTAGAGTTGAGATTTGCATATGTGAGGTCGCATTTCAGTTCTGGAAGGAAGGTCAAAACAAATTTCTTAGACAGCATGGACAATTACAGATGACTTGGTAGATGATATCACTGTGGGGTGGCTTGATGAGGGTATACATTTTTGAAAGGTCACGTGTGGAGTTAAGGGTACTTCATTGGTATTGCGGCGCTCTCTTGTTGGATCGACTATTGATATTCCAGGTTGCTTGGCAACACAGAGGAATCATAGGGGTATCCCTCGTGGAATGATTGTATTTGGGATGTGTCATGTATTCAAGAGGTGGAGTTGAGATCAGATATAGTAATTTGTGAGCTTCATGGACTTCGAGACTGAGAGTTCTCATAAACAAGTTATTTTGTGGTAGTGAACTGTTAAGATGCGAGCAGAGCTAGTCGAATGTTAATATGTACCATGATTCCGTCATTGTGAACTTTTCGATAAGTTATCTATATGTTGTGGGTGACAAGAGTTAAATTAGGGTTATTAGTAGGCTAATATGGGTGTGTGTTCTGCACCGGGTCAGAGTTGTTGGCTCTGAATGTCTATTATTGAGGAATGTACCATTCGATTGTGATTGAGTTTATTCATGTTCTGGCGTGATCTATGAGTTACCCTTCGATTTTTGCGAGAAGTGGTGGTTATTAGTTATATGCACATAAGGTGCGGTTCTAATTGGGCTTTATAGCTAGATTTAAATAAGGTAAGTAATTGGGTATTGCGAGGTTGAGACGCGTTGGTTATGTACCTTCTGATTCGGGTGGCATGGTATCGTCCGGCTTCCCCCGTGGTTATGGCAATGCACTTTGAGTACTTGATGTCCAATTTCAAATGGTTATTGGTTTTGGGCAAGGTGTCTTGAAATATTTCAAGTGGACCAACATTTGGATGAGATCACGCAGTGTAGCGGAGTTATGTAGGGGTATGACCTTTGGTATTGGATTCGTGTGTTTTGATTTTTACGGTGTGTGCTAGGCTGTTAGCATGATATGGTGATGGTAATTGTTAATGCTAGGATAGTCCTCTCCTGTGGATCTTTTATATAATTTGATTACATTGGTATGTTGCTATTAAGTGCACGAGTTGCACAGGTTTTGGCTTCGAAATGTATCGATTTGTCATGTCATCAGAGTGGTCATGATGTATTAGAAGAGGTCATTAGACCTAGAATAAATATTTTAAGAATTGTCTATAGCATAGTTGGAAGTATAAATATTTGGAGTCGGCTTAGAAATCTACTATAATTCCTGTTTGTGAAAGGGGGAGCGTCATGTCTAACTGATCGGACGAATGGTTGATAGTTTCTACGTGTTTCTTTCATCATCGGCAGTATATGGAAGTGTTAGAGTGAGGCATTTCTTGATAAGAGGTTATGTACTGGTATTGGGTTTTTCTGAGCCGTTATTGTGGTTAAGAGTTATCGCTATAAGTGTTTGGGTCAGGCGGTGTATTATGTGATTTCATGTGGGGTGCGTATATGGCTTGATTCTGCATATTCAGACTTATAGTTATGGAATTTTGATCTTGTATATTATTTCAGAAGTGGGAATTTGGTTCTAAGGTTTATGGGTCAGGATTATATTTCGAAATTTCAACGGTGTTGTGCTATGGGACCTATATGGGATAGAAGGACGTGGGATCACCCCCAGGTATGTGCATGGTAAGCTACGTAGCAGCTTCATGGTGTTGGAGAACAACTCTTGGCCCGTCGTATGTTTAAGAGGGGGAGGATGGAACGACACGGCCGGTCGTTCCGGGAGTTTAGCCCCGTTTCCCCCGTTTCTTCTTCATTATATATGGTTCAGCTTCATTTATGTGTGTTGGGTCGGTTGGTTCGGGTTCAGAGTGGTCGTGGTAAGAAATGAGACACTTAGTCTCTCAACTTGGTTCAATAGTGGAAAAGTGAACCGGAAGTTGACTTGTTGGTAAATGACCTCGGAATACAGATTTTTATGGCTCGGATAGCTTCGTTAGGTGATTTGGGACTCAGGAGTGTGTTCGGAATGTAGTTTTGACGTCCGGAGTAGAATTAGGCTTGAATTGGCGAAAGTTAGTTTTTGGCGATTTTCGGTCGGCAGTGGAAAATAGGCTATCGGGGTCAGAATGGAATTCTGGAAGTTGGAACAGGTTTGTAATGTCATTTTGGATATGTGTGTAAAATTTTAGGTTAATCGGATGTGTTTTCGCTGGTTCCTAGTGATGTAAATTTTATCGAATTCCGAGACGTGGGCCCGGGGCTCGGGTTTGGCCGAATTTCGAGATTTTTGTATAAATTGATAGTTTTCGATTGGGTTGTGTTCCTTTAGCATATATTGATGATGTTAAACTAGTTTTGGTTAGATTCGGGGCAATCGGGAGCCAATTTGAGGGGCAAGAGCATCGCGGATTAGTGTTGTGGCCCAGTGGAAGTAAGTAATGGCTATAAATCTTGTCCTGAGGGTATGGAGCCCCAGACTTCATATTTCTCACTGCTTTTAGAATGGTGCACATGTCGGATGATGAGTGTGTGGTGCACACTAATTTTTGGATTGGACTTGGTCCTCTCCGCGGCAACCATTAAGTTTCTTATTTTACTCTGAATCATATGTTAAACTGTGTTCTAAATACTATTTCTATATTTGGGCTATAAGCCATGTTTGGGGCCTCGTGCCGACTTGTTTAGACCCCTTGGGGGCTTTTTACGACTATTTACTCACTGTTTATTGATGATTTACACTCAGTCACATTGTGCTTACTGTTTTCGAAACTCAACTTGGTTTATACTATTTTAAGATATAAAAATAATGTTTTGGGTCGAGTACTCCGTTTTTACTAATACGCCCGAGGGGCTTTTGAGAGGTTCTGACTGAGTGAGGACGAGGGCCTGGTTTTGAGGATATGATACGCCACGAGGTGGCTTGATATTAGCGATTGGGCTTAAGGAGCCCCTCCGAAGTATGTACACACCCCTAGTGAGCGCATGTACCTACTGAATTCGAGTGTCGACTGCCGAGTGCCGAGTGACTGTGAGGTATGCCCGAGGGGCTGATTATGAGTGACTGTGAGGTATGCCCGAGGGGCTGATTATGAGTGACTGTGAGGTATGCCCGAGGGGCTGATTATGAGTGACTGTGAGGCATGACCGAGGGGCTGATTATGATACATGTTTTTGCTCGAGGGGCCTTTTTATGATTTTTAACATTTTTACACTAAACCTCTTGAAAGTTATGTTGAAACTATTGGCAAGCATATTTCCAAATGACTTTTACTGAAATCGGCTTTCAAGCGTGATGATTTAACGTACAGATTGTTGGGAAGAAATGCTGTGCTTATTGTGAATTGATGAACTGATTTTTATGTGATTCTTGCTGCTCAGAACATATTTATTTTCATTACTACTGAGTTGGTGTACTCACATTACTCCCTGAACCTTGTGTGCAGATCTAGGTGTTAGGGCAGGGTGAGCTGTGTATCTGTTCCAGAGATTTCTCGGAGGTTTGCGAGGTAGCTGCATACGTCCGCAGTCACTCTCTCTCTCCTGCTTACTGTTATAGAATTTATTTTCTTTTGAGTTGTATATTTTTATGTAGATTCTCATGACCAGTGACTCCGGGATCTGGGTTGTTGTATTTAATATTTTGTATAACTTTAACTATTTTTTTTTTTTTTAAAAGAAACCTTTATTTGTCATCAGTTTAGTAAAGATGTAAATGGAAGCTTATTGCGATTTGAGTGTAGTTTTTCGCTAGCCTAGTTCCACGATAGGCGCCGTCACGGCTAGTTTAGATTTGGTGTCATGACAAAAAGACTGTGATATCACCATTTTGTACCATCTCGGGACGGCCAATGTAGTGGACGATGCGTTGAGCAGAAAGGCTGAGAGTATTGGTAGCCTTGCATGTATTCCAGTTGGTAAGAGACTGCTAGCATTGGATGTTCAGTCTTTGGCCAATCAGCTCGTGATGTTAGATGTTTTGGAGCCTAGCCAAGTTCTTTCTTGCGTGGTTTCTCGGTCTATTTTGTATGATCATATTAGAGCGCGCTAGTTAGATGACCCCCATTTGTTGATTGTTATAGACACAGTAAAGCACGCCGATGCCAAGGAGGTTTTTATTAGAGATGATAGGGTGTTGCGGATGCAAGGCTGGATATGTGTGCTCAATGTGGATGGACTGCATAGTTGATTCTTGAGGAGGCCCAAAGTTTGTGGTATTCCATTCATCCGGGTTCCGCCAAGATTTATCAGGATCTGATGCAGCACTATTGGTGGAGAATAATGAAGAAAGATACAGTAGAGTATGTGGCTCAGTGTTTGAATTGTCAGTAGATGAAGCACGAACATCATAGGCCGGGCGGTTTGCATAAGAGACTTGACATTCCCGAGTGAAAATGGGAGTGTATTACCATGGATTACGTTGTTAGGCTCCTACAGACTTTTAAGAAATTTGACGCATTGTGGGTCATTGTGGATCGGTTGACTAAGTCGGCACACACTCCAACGGCGACTACCTATTCTTCAGAGCAGCTGGTCCAAATCTATATCCATGAGATTTTTCGACTCCACAATTTTCCGTTGTCTATTATCTCCTATAAAGGCACGCAGTTAACATTGCATTTCTTGAGAGTCGTAAAGTGTGAGCTAGCCATGCAGGTTGAGTTAAGTACATCATTGCACCCCTAGACGGATGGGCAGTCCAAGCACACCATTCAGATCATGGAGGACATGCTACGCGCCTGTGTTATGGATTTTGGGGGTTCAAGGGATCAGCTTTTACCGCTTGTAGAGTTTGCCTACAACAACAGCTACCAATCCAGTATGAAGATGGCTCCTTATGAGGCCTTATATGTGAGGCAGTCTCATTCTCCAGTTGGTTGGTTTGGGCCGGGATAGGCTAGGTTCTTGGGCACTGAACTGGTTTGGGGTGCCTTGGAGAAATTCAAGTTGATTGAGGATCAGCTTCGTATAACCCAGTCTAGGCAGATGAGTTACTTTGATCGGAGAGCTCGTAATGTAGTATTTATGGTGGGAGAGAGGGTTTTGCTGTGGGTTTCACCCATGAAGGATTTTGATGAGGTTGGGGAAGAAGGGCAAGTTGAGCCCTAGGTATATTAGTTCTTTTGGGATCGTTGAGAGAGTTGGTGAGGTGGCCTAAAGACTTACATTGCCACCCAGCTTACCGGTAGTTCATCAGCTTGTCCATATTTTCATGCTCCGAATGTACTATGGTGATCCGTCCTATGTATTAGAATTCAACTCACTCCAATTAGACAAGTGTCACAACCACAATTTCCTTCCGTCGGATGTTGTGATGACACCTAGCCTCTACGACTAGGTAAGCCTAACATTTGATAAAAATTGAACAAATGAAACTCACAAAATACAAAAAAAACATCTGTATGATAAACTCATATAAGCTTCTAAAAAATAGAATCTCGACCATACAATCCCTAAGAACTGTGGAACATAGTCATAAGCTCTACAGAGTAACCTAAAGTATCTAGTATATCACTGTCTGAATGAAATGAAATACAACACTAGTAAAAAATAAGGGAAGTTGACTTCGAGTCCTGCAGACATTGAGTAGGCATACCTTGAAGTCCCCGTAAGAAAGCTACAAATGATCTCTAACGACCGGTACGAGCAGACGTACGTAGATCTGCACAAAAATTATGCAGAAGCGCAGTATGAGTAGACGACAATAGTACCTAGTATGTATCAAGCCTAACCTCAATTGATTAGTGATGAGGACATGTCAAGATACCTACTAGGATATAAATAAACGGTATGAAAATGTAATAAGGGTAAATAATGGAAAGGGGAGAAAGAACTGATACAAACCAAGACAATTGCATGATTTAATACCGGATATTAAACATTGAAATAGCATGAAAGAAGCAACTAAAAAGAACTAAAATGATCATATACAGTCAACAACTTCTAGAACAATAAAGAATGAAACAACAAGAAATGTTTCCACCAAAACTCTTTGCAACATAAAATAAATAGCAAGAATCACAATGAGGAACTGCCTCGTGTACAATAAAATCACAATAGAAGTACCACCTCGTATAATCATGAATCACAATCGAGGTACCGCCTCCTAAAATCATGAACCACAACCGAGGTACCGCTTCGTATTCACATTTATTAATTTCAATCATAATTTTTCCTTATACCACCGCGTGAGCCTTTCATTTGAAATATGTATTTGAAAATAATTTTACAAAATAACTACACACACTTTAACCCACCTAATGACGCCGCGTGGCTTCACGTAGTTCTCGTACAAGAAACACGCACATAAGTCCCACCTTATACCGCTGCATGCATATTAACACCAAGCCTTGTGCCACCGCATGCACGTTGATATCACATTACAATAACAACTCGCACAACAAATGCCCAAATATCATAATTTTCCAACAATGAACAATATCGGTGTTTCCACAACAATAGCTCACGGCTCAACCACAACGGGTGCAAGAATATCAACAACAACAATGGATGTGAAATGCTCAACAATGAAGATGTTTCAACAATAACAATTTCACCTTAACGTGATTACAACTTTCACAACTTCAATACCAATAACTCAACATATGAGATATAATGCGCAACCATGTTATTTAATAAGAATAACTAACAATGAAAGAGGTAACATGTGACAATAAATTCAAATAATTGAAATAAACAAGGGAAGGGATAACATGAACAATAACTTCAAATAATGATAACGAACAATGAGAGAGATAACACGAGCAGTAACTTCAAATAGTGATAATCAACAATGAAAGAGATAACATGTAACAATAATAGAGACAACAAGTTTAACTAAAGCATGAGAGAAAAATATCAAGGATGTCGAGCATGCGTTAACAAAATCATTTAAGGCATGTAAGTATGGACTAACACAAGTGTACACGATACTAGAATTTAGAACATGATACTATAATTCAATTAAAGCGTGGAAAGAGTCTAACTAGACTAAACCGCTCAAATATCGCATACAACTTGTGTACCCACTCGTCACCTTGCGTACATGGCGTTCACATAGCACACATGAGTCAAACAATACCAATCCTAAGGAGAAGTTTTCGTACACAAAGTTAGGAAAGAGACCTCAACTAGGCCAATTCAAAAGTCGAAAATAGATTTCACCTTAAAAATGGCCTCCACACGGCAAATCTAACCAAAATCGACTTAATATCATCAAACAATGCTAGGAAAATCAATTCCAATAGATAAAGCTAGATCTTTACACTTTCCCCAAAAAATCAACAAAAGTCAACGCGGGGCTCGCCCGGTCATCACCTGGGTCTAATGGTAGATATCGTCTACCATGGCCCCACGAGTTCATATATGTGAATAGTTTCAAAACCCGAGATCAATTCGACTCTCAAAACTAAATTTCTTATTATTTAAAAACTTGAAAAAGTTTCACAAATTTTCACTTTGATTCACATGATTTTGATGTTAAAATCTAGGATATGTTGATGGAATATGAATAGAAATAGATTAGAATCACTTAACCAAGGTTTGTAGGTAAAAATCCCCTCTCGAAATTGCCTCCTACCGAATCCAGGGTTCAAAAATGAGAGAATGGGATATAAATCCCGACTTCTAGATCTTTTGATCACTTGCAGATGTTGCAATTGCAAACCCTCACAATTCCGAAGTATTTCTTGCAAATACGGCCACAGTCAACCCTATAAGGAGGTCACAATTGTGACTCTGGTTTCATATTTACGAAGCTTGTCTCCTTCTCTAATGCGATTGTTTTGTCGTAAATGCGAACTACCCTCTACATGAAGCTTTTTTGAAATTGTGAGCCAGGCATCGCAATTGCGATACCTGAGGCCCCCCGCTAAGCTCGCAAATGCGGCCATGGTGTTCGCAATTTTGACACTAGAGGCACATACACAAGATTTTTGTCAATTTAAGTCCAAAACACTCTAGAATATGTCTGAAACACATCCTTGCCATCGGGTATCCAAAACAAACTACCACACAAGTGTAAAAGTATCATACGAACTCGCTTGTGCGGTTGAAACACAAAATCAACAACTAAAACTATGAATTGACACTAAAACACATGAATTCCAAAGAAATTTTCAAGCACTTCTGGAATTACCACTGAACGTCTGAATCCTATCAAAGCAACTCCAAATGACACCACATTTTTCAAACAAGTTCTAAATAACATAACGGGGTTATTTCATGTCCCAAATCCAATTCTGAGTTCTATTACTAAAGGTCAATATATGGTCAAACATTTCAACTTTCCAAATTTTGGCGACTCAACATAAGTCAACCTACGAACTTCTAAAATCAATTTCGGGCATAAGCCCAAGTTTGAAATCACGATACGAAGCTATAGGAGACATAAAAACATAGTTCCATGGTCGTTTTCACAATGATCAAATTTTGATCAGCATTTCTAAGTCAAGAATCAAGGGTTTAAATTTACCCGAAAGCTTCCCTGAATGTAACTAACCAACCCGCAAGTCATAAAATGATAAACACACATGTGCGAAAAAATAAAAGGGGAACGAGACCCAATTACACAATACAACCAATCTGGTTGTTACATTCTCCCCCTCTTAAAACAAATTTTCGTCCTCGAACATGCATAACGACATACCTGAAGTGGTGAATATATGAGGATAACGACTCTGCATGTCATGCTCGGTCTCCCAGGTCGCCTCCTTAATCAGATGACCCCTCCATTGAACCTTTACTAAAGCAATAGTCTTCGATCTCAACTTCCAGACCTGTTTGTCTAGATAGCCACAAGCTCCTCAATATAAGTCAAATCCTCGTTCAATTGGACTGTGCTGAAGTCTAGAACATGAGATGGATCACTGTAATACTTTCGGAGCATAGAGACATGGAACACCAAACGAACCACATATAAACTAGGTGGCAAAGCAATCTTGTAGGCCACCTCTCCAATCCTCTCAAGGATCTCAAAAGGTATGATATGCCTAGGGATCAACTTGTCGTTCTTCCCGAACCTCATCACACCATTCATGGGTGAGACTTGGAGCAAGACCCTCTCTAACCATAAATGCAACATCGTGAGCCTTTCTATATGCATAACTCTTCTGTTTAGATTGGGTTGTACGAAGACGATCCTAGATCATCTTGACCTTCTCCAAGATATCTCAAACCAAATATGTGCCTAATAATATAGCCTCTCCCGGCTCATACCACCCAACTAGATAACGACTATGTCTCCCACATAGAGCATCATAAGGAGCCATCTGAATGATCGATTGGAAGTTGTTGTTGTAGGAAAACTCCACAAGTTTCAAGAACTGATCCCAATCACCCACGAAATCCATAACACATGTGTGAAGCATATTCACGAATATATTAATAGCGCGCTCGGACCGTCTGTTTGTCTGAGGGTGAAATGATGTACTCAACTCAACCCGCATGCCTAGCTCACACTATCTAGCTCTCCAGAAATGCGATGTCAACTGCGTACCCCAGTAAGAGATGATGGATACCATTATACCATAAAGTCGGACAATCTCGTAGATATAAACCTGAGCCAGCTACTCTAAAGAACATGTAGTCACTACTGAAATGAAATGAGCCGACTTCGTCAACCTGCCAAATCACCCATACCACGTAAAATTTCTTCTGAGTTCGTGGGAGTCCAACATCAAAATCCATGGTAACTCGCTCCCATTTCCACTAAGGAATCTCAAGACGTCGAAGCAAACCATACGGCCGCTGATGCTCATACTTCACCTGCTGACAATTAAGGCGCCCAACTACATACTCCACTATATCTTTCTTCATCCTTCTCCACTTATATTGCTGTCTCAAGTCCTGATACATCGTAGCGGCACCCGGATAAACTGTGTACCGCAAACTGTGGGCCTCCTGAAGAATCAACTCATGCAACCCATCCACATCGGGCACACATAACCGATCCTGCATCCGAACCACACCATCATCTCTTATAGTAAGCCTTAGAATCGCCGTGTTGAACCGTGTCCTTAAGAAAAAGAAAATGAGGGCCATCATACTGACTCTCTCTGATATGATCTTATAGAGAAGACCGAGAAACCTTGCAAGCAAGAACTCGACTGGGCTCAGAAACATCCAATCTAACAAACTGATTAGCTCAGACTTGAACCTCCAATGTCAATGGCCTCTCCGCTGCCGGTAGATATCCTAAACTACCCAGACTCTCTTCCTTTCGACTCAAGGTATCAGCCACCATATTGGCCTTCCCGAGATGATATATAATGGTGATATCAAAGTCCTTAAGCAACTCTAACCACCTGCGATGCTACAAGTTAAGATCCTTTTGTTTGAACAGATGTTATACACTTCGGTGGTTCGTAAAGACCTCACATGGGACACCATACAAATAGTGTCGCAAAATCTTTAATGCATAAACAATGGCTGCCAATTCCAAGTCATGGACTGGATAATTCTTCCCATGGGTCTTCAGCTACCGAGATGTGTAGGCAATCACACTACCGTCTTGCATTAATACCTCACCAAGGCCAACATGTGACCCATAGAATAAACAATATAAGACCCCGAGCCCGTTGGAAACACCAACACTAGGGTTGTAGTCAAAGCAGTCTTGAGCTCTTGAAAGCTTGCCTCACACTCCTCGAACCATCTGAAAGAAGCGCCTTTCTAGGTCAGTCTGGTCATAGGTGGAGCTATAGATGAGAAATCCTCTATGAAACGACGATAATACCCGACCAAAATAAGGAATCACCGGATCTTAGTGGCCGAAGATGGTCTGTGCCAATTCTGCACTGCCTCAATCTTCTTTTGATGTACCTTGATCCCCTCACTAAAAACCACATGACCAAAAAATGCCACTGAATCAAGCCACAATTCACACTTTGAGATTTTTGCATACAATTGCTTCTCCCTCAAGGTCTGAAGCACGATCCTCATGTGCTGCTCATAATCTTCCTGGCCGCGGGAGTACAAAAAGATGCCGTTAATAAAAACAATGACAAATGAATCAAGATAAGGGTGGACTACATTGTTCATCAGGTGCATAAATGTTGCTGGGGCGTTGGGCAGGATAAATGACTTCACAAGAAAATCGTAGTGACCATACCGTGTCCTAATGGCAGTTTTCAAAATATCCAGATCCTGAATCTCTAGCTGATAGTAAATTGACAGCAAATCGATCTTTGAGAACACTCTGGCACCCTATAGGTGATCAAACAAGTCATCAATGCGTGGAAATAGATACATGTTCTTCATTTTAAACTTGTTCAACTGTCGATAATCAATACACATGCGCATAGTACCATCATTATTCTTCACAAATAAGACTGGAGAACCCCAAGTCAACACACTAGAACGAATGAAACCGTTATCAGGCAACTCTTGCAACTGCTTCTGTAACTCCTTCAGCTCCGCTGGGGCCATACGATATGCTGGAACAGAAATAGGATGAGTGCCCGACAACAAGTCAATACTATAATTGATTTCCCTAGTGAGTAGCATGCTCGGAAGGTCCACTAGAAATACATCTGGAAATTCTTTCACTACCGGAACTCGCTCAACGGTAGGAGTATCAACACTGACATCTCTTACAAAGGCTAGATAAGCATCACACCCCTTATGGACCATCCGTTGAGCCTTTAAAAATGACACAACCTTACTAGGAACATAATCTAATGCACCATTCCACTCTAACCGTGGTAAACATTGCATAACTAGCGTCATAGTCTTGGTATGACA
This sequence comes from Nicotiana knightiana, assembly GCA_005239525.1. NCBI lineage: Eukaryota > Viridiplantae > Streptophyta > Magnoliopsida > Solanales > Solanaceae > Nicotiana > Nicotiana knightiana. Next base: position 124,469 of record ML380238.1, read on the forward strand.
ATCTAGAATAGCATGATAGAGCGACAACTAGTCCTTGCCTAAGTCAACATCAAAGTCTACCATACTAAGTAATAATAGATCAACTCTTGTCTCGAAACCACCAATAACAACTAAACACAACCGATACACACAGTCCACAATAATAGAATCTCCCACAAGCGTCGACACCTAAAAAGGAGAACTCAAAGAATCACGAGATATATCCAAATATAGAGAAAAGTAAGATGACACATATGAATAAGTGGATCCCGGGTCAAATAAGACTGATGCATCTCTATGACAAAACAGGAACCATACCTGTAATGATGGACTCTAAAGTAAATGCCACCTGATAAAGCAGAGAATCTGGCCTGGCCTCCCCCTCTAGGGCGACTTTTACTAGACCATCGCGCACCGCTAGATGGCTATGCGGGTGGAGCAGCCACTGGAGCAACAATCATTTCCTGAGAAATTTGTGGACCTAACTGAATCTGTGGAGCTGAGTTTGGGGAAATCTATAACATTCTGGCGGGTATCACCACAATCAAAGAAAGCTCTCAGTGGGTGTGGCTGCTGGAACTGGCTCGGGCTTGATCGGTTGGACTGACCCATGAAGGCACCCCGTGTAGGAGGTGTGCTAGAATGTGGCTGAGCAAAATGTGAAACCTGAGACCTCGAAATAACCAGAGCACTACTTGAATCTGGAAGTGCGGAGTGAACTGGACCACTCACATAGCCTCTACCATGATGCCTTGTAGATGCAACATGACCACTAATAAATCCTACCGTACGTTGAGGCCTATTGGCCTCTTTATCATCTCTCTGCACTCCCACATACCATCCAACCTCCGTGCAGTCTCAACCACCTGCTAATATGGAGTATTTGTCTCCAACTCTCTAGCTATGCTGAATCGAATACCATAGTTGAGCCCCTCAATAAATCGATGGACCCGCTCTTTGATTGTAGAAACCAAGGAAGACGCTTATCTTGATAAATAACTGAATCTGACTGCATACTCTAACATCTATCATAGTGTCCTGGCACAACTGCGTGCCATGCATCCTAAAAGATCTGAGGAACAAGCTCGCTCAAGAATAACTCTGAAAACTGAGTCCATGTAAGTGAAGTTTCCTCGGCCGGAAACCCTCCTTGTACCCTCGCCACTACTGATATAGTGCTCTAGGCAGCTGGAAAGTAGTAAAAGAAATTCCACTTGTCTCCACAATACTCATGGTGCGAAGTATGCAGCAGCACTCCTCAAGAAAACCATGTGCATCCTCTCAAGCTAAACCACTAAAAGTAGGAGGGTGATATTTCTTGAACCTCTCGAGCCTCGGTTGCTTCTCCTTAGATGTTGATGCCCTAACCACTGGTTGAACTGGAGCAACAGGGTGTAGAAGTATAACCTCTAGAACCTAATCAATCTGGACCCGCTGTTGCAGTTACGAGTCGCGGGAGTCTGGTGCAAGCGGAATCAACCCAACCTGAGCTAAGGTATCTAAAATGCTCAAAAACTGTGCGAGGTTCTCCTGAAGTATTGGGGTGGCAACAGGCACCTCGGGTTCCTGTCCCACAACTGGAGCTACTGGTGGCTCCTTTGTCGAATCTTGGGCAGGTTCTATGGCTTCACCACGTGCCCTTCTTCGACCTCTGCCTCAGCCCTGGCCCCGGCCCCTGCCTGTCCCAGCTCTAGCAGGGGGCGAGGGTGTCTGATCGTCGGATCTAGCAGAGCGCGTCCTCACCATCTGTGAGGGGATAGAACGTCAAAGATTCAATTTTTGAAGTCAACCAATTCGCACATAAGGGATCAAAGAATTGAGGTTTTCCTAATAGTTTTGTAGCCCCTCGAAGGTAAGTACAAACGTCTCCTTACTAATCCGCAAGACTCTACTAAACATGCTTATGACTCGTAACACCTATGAACCTAGGGTTCTGATACCAACTTGCTAGGACACCAATTTTCCTCTGTAGGATGTCATGATGGAACCTAGTCTCTGCGACTAGGTAAGCCTAACATTTGATAGCAATTCAATAGATGAAATCAACAAAATACAAAAAAAAAATAGTCTGATAAACTCAGATAAACTTCTATAAAATAGAATCTCGACCATACAATCCCCAAGAACCGTGGAAGAGAGTCATAAGCTGTATAGAGTAAGCTAAAGTGTCTAGTACATCAATGTCTGAATGAAATGAAATACATCAGTAGTAAAAAGTAAGGGAAGGTGACTACGATGCTTGCGGATGCTGGTAGGCATACCATGAAGTCTCCGAAGGCACCTACAAATGATCTCTAACGACCGACACGAGCAGATGTACCTAGATCTTCACAAAATTATTTAGAAGCGTAGTATGAGTATACCACAACGATACCCAGTATGTGTCGAGCCTAACCTCGGTAGATTAGTGACTATGCCAGGTCAAGATTCCTACTAGGATATAAATAAACAGTATGAAAATGTAATAGAGTTGAATAATGGAAAACCGAGAAATAACTGATACGAACCAAGATAATAGCATGATTTAATGCAGAAATTAAACATGGAAACAGCATGAAAGAAGCAACTAAATAGAACTAAAATGATCATATACGGGCAACAACTTCTAGAACAACAAAGAATGAAATGACAAGAAATCACTCCACCAAAACTCTTTGCAACATGAAATAAATATGAAGAATCACAACGAGGTACTGCCTTGTGTATAATAAAATTACAACCGAGGTACCACCTCATATAATCAAGAATCACATATGAGGTACCACCTCGTATTCACATTTCTCAATTTCAATCACAATCTTTTCTTATACCACCGCGTGAGCCTTACATTTGAAATAGGTTTTTGAAAACAGTTTTCCGAAATGGCTACAATTACTTTAGTCCACTTTATGATTACGAGTGGCTTCACGTAGTTCCCCCACAAGAATCACGCACATAAGTCCCACCTTATACCGCCACATGGGCGTCAATATCACATTACAATAATAATTCGCACCACAAGTGCCCATATATTAAAATTTTCCAGCAATCAACAATATCAATGTTTCCAACACAATAACCAATGGCTCAACCACAACGTGTGCAAGAATATCAAAAACAACAATGAATGTAAAATGCTCAACAAGGAAGATGTTTCAACAATAACAATTTAACCTTATGATGATTACGACTTTCGCAACTTCAACACCAATAACTCAACAATGAGAGATAATACATAACCATGTTATTTAATAAGAATAACTCGCAATGGAAGAGATAGCATGTAACAATCACTTCAAATAATAAAATAAACAAGGGAAGGGAAAACATGAACAATAACTTCAAATAACGATAATTAACTATGGGAGAGATAACACGAACAATAACTTCAAATAATGATAATCAACAACGAAAGAGATAACAGTTAACAGTAATAGAGGCAACAAGTTCAACTAACGCATGAGAGTCTATTAGGATGTGGAACAAGTGTTAACGAAATCATTAAAGGCATGTAAGTATAGACTAACACAAGCAGGAATAGATTGACTATGAGAATTTAGAACATGATACTATAATTGAATGAAAGCATGGAAAGAGTCCAGTAGCCTATATTGGTCAAATACTACGTACAACCCGCGTACCCACTTGTTGCCTTGCGTACACGGTGTTCAGATAGCACAAATGAATCAAACAATACTAATCCTTAGGGCTACTTCCCCCACACAAAGTTAGCAAGACACTTAACTCAACTAGGACAATTCAACAGTCGGAAATAGCTTTTCCCTTAAAATTTTCCTGCACATGGCCCAAATCTAACATAAATAGACTTAAATTCATCAAAGAATGATAGAAAAATCAATTGCAATAGATAAAGCTAAGATCTTCACACTTTTTCCAATAAATCAACAAAAGTCAACTGGGGGCCCTCCAAGTCAAAACACGAGTCCAATGGTAGATTTCGTCTATCATGACCCCACGTGTTTATATATGTGATTAGTTTCAAAATCCGAGTCCAATTCGACTCTCAAAGCTCAATTTCTTATTTTTCAAAAACTTGACAAAGTTTCACAAATTTTCACTTTGATTCACATGTTTTTGATGTTAAAATGTAATATATGTTAATGGAATATGATTAGAAATAGATTAGAATCACTTACCAAGGTTTGTAGGTGAAAATCTCCTCTCCAAATCGCCTCCTACCGAGTCTAGGATTCAAAAATGAGAGAATCAGATATAAATTCCGACTTCTAGCCCTTTTGATCAGTTGCAGATGTCGCAATTGCGACATTGACAAACCTCGAAATTAAGAAGTATTTTTTGTGGGGCCATTGTCAGCCCTTTAATGAGGTCGCAATTGCGACTCTAGCTTCACATTTTTGAAGAATGTCTCCATCGCAAATGCGACCGTTTTGCCACAAATGTGAACTACCCTCTACATGAAGTTTCTATGGAATTGCAAACTAGACATCACAATTGTGATGCATGAGGCCCCCATGCTAAGCTCGCAATTGCGACACCAGAGGCACAAACACCATATTTTTTCCAACTTCAGTCCAAAATACTCTGGAACATGTCTGAAACCATCCGAGCCCTCGGTCTTCCAAACTTAACATCCACACAATTCTAAAAATATCATACAAACTTTCTCGAGTGATCAAAGCACAAAAAAACATCTAAAACGAATTGAACACTAAAATGCATGAATTCCAAAGAAATTTTCAAGAACTTCTAGAGGTAAAACTGAACGTCTGAATCCTATCAAATTAACTCCAAACGACACCAACTTTTTGTGAAAAGTTTTAAATACCATAATGGAATTATTCCATGTTCCAAAATCGAATTCGGAGTTTGATCTCTAAAGGTCAACCAATGGTCAAAATTTTGGCGAATAAACATAAATCAACTTACGGACTTTTAAAATAAATTCTTGGCATACGCTCAGGTTCGAAATCACGATAGAAGGCTATTAGAGCCATAACAACATAGTTTCGAGGTTGTTTTCACAAAAGTTAAAGTTTAATCAACATTTAATTCAAACTTCTAAGTCACGAAACAAGGGTCCAAATCAAGCCAAAAGCTTCCCGGAATGAAACTAACCAACGCCACAAGTTATAAAACCATAAACACACAGTGTGAAGCAATAAAAGGGGAAACAGAGTGCAATTACATAAAATGATCGATCGAGTCATTAAAATAAGGATTTGACTTATGTTGAGGCTGTGGCCATCTTGGACAGGAAGATCCAGAAGTTGAGGTCAAAGAGTTTTCCTTCTGTGAAACTACAATGGAAAGGTCAGCTGATCGGGGTAGCTACATGGGAGTCCGAGTCCGATATGCGGAGTAGATACCCGCACCTTTTCACCAGTTCATGTACGTTTCTATGTCCATTCGAGGATGAATGTTTCATTTAGAGGTGGGGAATACGATGACCCGATATGTCATTTTGAGTACTAGACCTTATTTCCATGTTTTAAGACCTCTATTAGCTCCTTTTGACGTTTCTTAATTTTTTACATAGTCCGTGTCTTTTTATGGAATGTTTTTAGGTAAACATTTGAAGAAAATATGATGTTTGGCTTTAAAATCAATCTGAGTTGACTACGGTCAATATTTTGTGTAACCGACCCCTAATCGGTGCTTTTTTGACGAATCTGGTAGGTCTGTATTGCAATTTTGGACTTTAGTGTATGCCCATAATTGAATCAGGAGGTCCCTAGGTTGATTTAATATGTTTTAAAGTTAGGAATTTAAATGTTTGGAAAATTCTTAGGTTTGATTGTATGTTTACTTTATGCATATCGGGTTCGAATTTTAATTTTGGGACTTGATATAAATTTGTTTTGCTATTTGAAACTAGTCTGCAAAATTTGGCGCAAATCATAATTGGTTTGATACGATTCAGATGCTTGGTTGTGACTTTAGAGGTTCTTGTGTTTTTGTTTTATATTTTCATGCATTTTGACGTTCGATTCGTAGTTCTAGGTTTTATTTTTATGTTTTAATTGCGTGAGTGAGTTCGTATGATGATATTACACATGTGTGCATGTTTGGTTTGGAGCCCGAGGGGCTCGATGAGTTTCAGATAGGCTACAGACCATTTTGGACTTAGGAGATTACTGGTTTTCAGCTACATCTGGTGTCTAGTACGTTGTGCTTCACGATATCAAAGGGGAAATTTGGGCTGAGGGCTGGTTGTTCAACGCGAAAACGAAGAGTGTTGGGATCTGGGGGAAGGTTAGTCGGTTAGTCTTCGCAAACGCAAGCCTTGGCTTGCAAACACGAAGGCAAGGGGGGAGTTAAGCCTTCGCAAACGTGAAGGCATTTTGGCCGCTGCCCATCGCGAACGCATCAGGAGCTTCATGAACGTGAAGAACACCTGTCGCCCATATAGTTAAATATCTAAATGTCAGGGTTTGAACAATTTTTCACCATATTGATGTTAGAGCTTGTCACGACCCAATATCCATAAGGTCGTGATGGCGCCGGACATCATAGTCAGGCAAGCCAATCATTAATTACTCGAAATAATTTCCGGTTAAAAACATTTATGAAAAATATTTCCTTGCACTTTATTACATTTTAACCAAATAGAAATCCGTTAAGTAAAAAAATAGTTTAAGTATTACACTTTGACAAATATACCCCAACACATATCCCAGAACCCGGTGTCACAAGTACATGAGCAATTTCTAAGAATTTATACAATCATTACAAAGCCTGTCCTAAATACAAATTGGACAAGGAAATTTAAAACGAAAATAAATACAGTACGAGAGAGACTCTGTCAGCTGCGGATCGCCTCCGAATGATGCAGCTCGCCTAAGTATCTGAATCCTCCCCATTGCTATGAAAGTACCTATGCAATAAGATGCACAACAAGTGTAGCATGAGTACAAAAATAACGTGTACTCGTAAGTCGCCCGCCTAACCTCAGAGAGGTAGTGACGAGAGGTCAAATTAGACACTTACTAAAGGTCAATTTAGGATATTCAAGTATGACACTAAGCATGATTATCATAAGCAATTTATTAAAATCGGGATTTAAATATTTTCAAGTCCGTTCAAGTTTAACACTTTATATCTTCATCATATTAATACAATTAGTCAACACGGGTGATTTAATCAAATAACAAATAATCGACGGGAAGGAACAACTTATTCCTAAATCTCTTTTAATAACTTCAAATCTCTGTCATTTCAATTGATAATTTAATATTTCAGGCCAGTAATCAGGCAAAATCATAGAAATTACGCAGTAAATATCATACGCAAGCAATGCCGAGGGTCGTACAGCCCGAACCAACATAAACATAAACTGTGCACTCCTAGGGTCGAACGGCCCGAACCATAGATGCATCTATCTGACCCGGTCCTGAATCAATCATGCGACACGGTTAAAAATAACAAGGCTAGCCTTCTCGCGAATCATACCTGTGACTCAGGTGCTCATATGAATAAACCCAAATAAAGGGTGATCCTGCTCGCGAATCATACATGCGACTCAGGCACCCAAAGTTACACATATCCACATAATAAATCCGTATTTTTTTTTCAAGAAAGCAGTTTTTCTCAGGGGAAGTGGTAAAATCCTTCTTAAAGGAACATGAAATATAGTTTTAAACTACCAGGACATGGCATAATAGTAGCAACGCACGGACTCCCGTCACCTCGTGCGTACATAGCCCCCGAAGATAATAGCATGTACTAAATTAATTTACCTAGGGGGACGATTCTCCCTCAAAAAGTTAGAAATGAGACTTACTTCGCTCCGAAATTCCAATACCACTTTCCAAGCCCTTCCGATGACTCCAAAGGACGCACAACACTCCGAAACTACCACATAACGGGAAGGTAATGAAAATTCATGATAATACTCACAACTAATTCAAATTATATACTATCCCAACCCTGCTCGGAGAAATGAACAAAATTCCCTCGGGCCCACGTGCCCAGAAATCCAAAATTTCTCTAAGATATATTCTACCCATAGCCTTAGTAACTCAAATATACAATTTACTCAAATATTCATGCTCAATTCGTGGAAAAAACACAAAGTTACGATTTTCTAGGTTTTTTAAGATTTTCCAAATTTTCCTCAATTTTCCCTACCAAATCTATATAATAATCTTGTATTAAATTCAAAAATGTGAAGAAATTACTTACCTTACGATCCTTGACGAAATCCTCTCCTTGAAGCTCCTCCAAATCGCCCATGGCATATGAAAATGGATGAAGAAATGACAAAATTCTCGCTTAAAAATAATTTTCCCAGGCCCATTTCCGCACCTGCGATCTTACCTCCGCACCTCCGCTGCTGCAGGTGTGACCAATCTCCCGCACCTGCGGCTTCCTCAACTCCAGCCCAAAATCACACATGCGCCCCATTGTCCGCACCTGCGGCTTCACAGGTGCAGAAATTTCATCGCACCTGCGGTCCCCAGCCAAGCCTGCCCACTCTCGCACCTGCGGCGCCCAAGCCGCGCAAGTGCAGATCACACTAGATGAAAGCAATCTTAACTTTCTTCAACATTAAATATTGATCCGTTAACCACCCAGAATCCACCCGGGGCCCCCGGGACCCCATCCATTTATACCAACCTGTTCCAAAACATAATGCGGACTTGCTCGATGCCTCAAATAACATCAAACAACATCGAAACCACGAATCGCACCCAAATCCCAACTTTATGAACTTAGAAACTTCCAACTTCTACATCATATGCCGAAACCTATCAAATCACGTTCGATTGACCCCAAATTTTGCACACAAGTCATATTCGACATTACGGACCTGCTCCAAATTCCGGAATCGCATTCCGACCTCGATACCAAAACTTCCACTTTCGGTCGGATTTCTCAAAAACCTTCAAATTTTTTATCTTTAGCAAAATGACTTCAAAATAACCTACAGACATCCAAATTAACTTCTTACCGCGCTCCCAACTCCAGAATCACCACACGAACCTATTCCCAGACTCGGAATCCCAAACGGACATCCACAACAGTGAAATGCACTTCAAGCCCAAATTTATGAAATTCTTCTAAAATGCTAACTTCCACAATAGTCATTGAAACGCTCCCGAGTTATCCAAAACTCAATCCACACATACACCCAAGTCCGAAATCATCATACGAACCTGCTGGAACCTTCAAATCCTGATTCGGAGGTCGTTTACTCAAAATTCCAATCTTAGTTGATTCTTCCAACTTAAGGCTTCTAAAATGAGAATTTTCTCCCCAACCCAACTCTAAACTTCCCGAAATTCAATTCCGACCACACCTACAAGTCATAACACCTGAAATGGAGCTGCTCACTACTTCAAACCGCTGAACGATGCGCTAGAGGTCAAAACGACTGGTCGGGTCATTATATTCTCCCCCACTTAAACCGACGTTCGTCCTCGAACGTGCCAAGAACTGCTCTTGAGTTATCTGAAATCACTGTTTAACATCTGGAGCACCTACCCGTGCTACCACCACCCAGTTGAGTACATTAGCTTGATCACATCTGAAGATTTCTTCTTTTATCCATATAATAAGCTCAGAATTCATTCAAACACCTGAAATTTCTCTGCCATGCCTAGTTCCAATATATAAACACCATATCATCCCCCACCCGATATACCAAGACATGACCGCATACCTTTTCTGAACCTTAACAGCCAAAATTTCACGAATCTGGTGCTCCTGATGCACCTCATAACAAATATACAGACATCCTGCCATAATGCTGACGATATCACCACAACGGAGGAAATGTGCAGAAGTTCATACCCAACTGCAGAGTTAACCAATCCTTGAATACCTCATTTTGACTAGAATCATCACTTCATTATGAACCTGAATAATGGTATTTGTTCTTTGATACACACTTCACATAGCCTTATTGCACTGATCCCTGATCCGATAATCCAGTCTCACCCAATATGAACTGCTCAGACAACAAACCACCCCAACATGACGAACATCCTCACATAATATCACATTGCCAATAGGCCATAACTCAAACATAATAAATAAGAAATGACTCAGGAAGGGACTATTCAACTCACGCAACTAATATGAACTTTTTTCAGAAAATAAGAAATAAAATATAAGAAAATAAATACATATTATCCTTTCTCATCATCACACTGAACCCGATCCAAATAACATACCCGTGGGGTGTGCCACCCGATCCAAATAACATACCCGTGGCGGCATGCCACCCGATCCCATCATAAAACTCACATAAGGAAATATACACGGAGCTGAATCCCTCACTATTACACAAATTACTCAATATCGATCATAAGCTCGCTAAGTGCATAATGCCATCCTTGGGAAACTGATAAAGCCATTTGCTTACAAAACTCAAGTACAACTGAGGTGCGATATATATATATATATATATATATATATACACACACACACTCTGGATCTCAAGAGACATCCTGCTCACATAACATCATCGCTACGCGGGGCCTCAACACATAAGAAATTATCAAGCCGTTTCACAACTCACACGGCACAGTCATAAGATCACCTGAATTTTTACGAAGACGGAGCAACATCTGTTGTTCTAATACATCTCCATGAAAAGCGCTCTTCCTGAAACATACATGACTGGCTCATACGGAGCCTATAATCATATTTAAATCCATCCACAAACAACGAGTCTACCTTGCTCGCACCAACTAAGCTAATAGCTTTACCTGGGTCCACATTGACCCATTTCCTCTCATAATACACGAGAAAAACCATCATAGCCGGGACAAACACCTGACAATCCACAACCAAATGAACTGAACACCTCTCAGCCATCAAGTGGCTACATGTCACCTTTTGGAAATATCTTTCACGGTCACTCTTCCACGACCTTCCACACAAGGTAGCAAGGCTTCCCATCCACCACTATCCATACTACGTTGTAAGACAAGTCAAGAACCCATTACCAGGGTACTAAGCCTCTTCCACCGAATATCAATCTCACGTGACACTAAAGATAACACCAGCTTATTCTGAACTATTCAAATATCTTTTTCTTGCTCTTCCGAGCTCATGATAACCTTATTAACACTGAACTGCAATCTCGATTCTTACTCCCGGATACATACTGCTTACCGCACCTAAACCGCCAATATGAGGTAGCGTAAGAATTCTGTCATAACCGCTGAACCATCAATAGGGAGAACACTTCATCATATAAAAACCTTTTACTTAACTCAATTTAGGAGTACCATCTAAACGTACGAGTGAATTCCACAATCACCCAACATGCAAATCCTTAAGTAGTAGCCTATACCACCATAACCCTTTCGGGATCCGCCTATACCTGATAGGCCATAACACTCAAATGATCCCAGACGACATCTGTTACAATGGCCGACAAGCCCCGCACACACCGGCACCAACCACATGCATAACTTAATCACATCAAAGGAACTGATCACTACCGCAAATGTGCCATTTCAACCTAGCTAATCAATATATCTTCTTTTAATCATCTCCAATCGCTTCAGGAATATTGGCAACTTCCTTCAACTCACAGCAGCTCAACCCTCACTCATCCCGAGTGACCTTGATTCACGAGACTATGCTGCCTAAATCCCGCAACTCGTCTAATACCTTTATGATAATCTTTCTTCAACCCGGAGTTTATTTCTCTCACTCCTCCAATACTCTCCTGCATGCTGAAACATATCATAGAACATTCCAACAATACTGCTGTCTGAAACCCTTAAACGCCGCATTCTTGACTTTTGAACTCACTAGGACCGCTATTGAGAGATACCCACTCTGACTGGCCCCGAATGCAATCAACTCCAAGGCTCTTCTAGCACAAGAAAACCCCTTCCAAGGAACCACGCGACCGAGTCACTATCCTGACAACTCATTCATGCCTTAAGCAAAATTTGAATCTTCCAAAGCCTCACCCTGGCCCGACAGGGCCAACTTTTGCACATATTATCAAATCCCATGCACAATTACCATTTTACTCCTTTCCCTTAGCTAAAATAACTTGCCAACACGCTGACAATCCTCAACCCCATGATACCACAACCCTCCGACCCAATTACAGATGGTGGGACTCCCCCACATAGCCCGAAGATACTCCTTGCACCACTCTAGACTTTGCCGAGATCCTTTCTCCTTTGATAACACGATCTTGCTCCACCAATCCGTCCAATTCCTCCAAATCCTCTTGCTAGCACTCCCTGAATTACTCAAATTCTCTAGCATCATTCACCCATTCTGCCCCCTTCCGAATAACCACTGGAACCCCTCACCGAGACCTGCCAACCCCGCCATCGCTAACCTATTCACAGAAGATAACCCACCTGTGGAAATCACCCGCGGACACCTTCTAACGATGCTGAAATGCACGCTCTCTGCGACTTCAATACCCTTTCCTACGCCCTTCTTCATTTACCGACTTTACTAGTCCGTCTGCTTCTCATGGACATCCATTAAATGCGCGGCCATATCTTCAAATTCCAAGCTATGTTGTCGCTTCCCCACTTTACGACTGCTCGACTTCCGCTTCTTACACCTGGCATCCTAGAAATGGAACCACCGCCTAGCCTTACTTCAGGATCATTCTCTGTAGCTCCAAAACCAGCAGATCATCACGACTTCAAGCTCTCTGAAGATCATCTTTCTCTAGCTGCCTTCATTATACTTATCCGGTACTGAACTACTGCACCTCACGGTCTCTGCCCACTGCATTCTTCAATACTTTGACCCCACGCAACCGAAGAAACTATAGCACCGACAAACTTAACACATTCCATTCGATCAATGACGACGACTACACGTTACAGGTGCATATCCCACCTCTCTTGAAGACATTAAGTCTTACTACTTTATCAATCCCAACCGGACCATTCATAACCCAAATGCCTTTCCTCTGCCGGAACAAAAATACAAAAATCTCGAAATCACACTCTGAGAAGACCTCCCTACAAACCATCCATCCCCCCCAACATACGGGCAAGCATTCTATAATCATAACGACATCACGTGACAACCAATCGCAAGCATCATCACTACCTGAGCACAGCCCTAAGGCTCCCAGAAACATAGCTACTGAGCTGAAAGAACATATTATTCTTCTCCAGGGCCATACCAACAGCCCCCCACCAATTACACATGGAAACATCTCGAATTACATCTGAAGCACCATTTCAATTGCTCAAATTCCTGATTCATAGCAAGTGCTTCGCGGCGCATAATATTTAGTAAGAATAAACTTAGGCATAAGCCTCAAGAGAATCGAATCGCACGATGAGGAATCAAGAAGGGAAGTACTCCTAACAGCATTGTAGCCTCTCGAAGATAAGTACAGACGTCTATGTACCGACCCGCAAGAATCTACTAGACTTGCTCATGACTTGTGAGAGCTACGGGAACCTAGCGCTCTGATACCATGTTGTCACAACCCAAAATCCATAAGGTCGTGATGACGCCGAACATCATTGGCAGGCAAGCCAATCATTAATTAGTCAAAATAATTTCCGGTTAAAAACATTTATGAAAAACACTTCCTTGCACTTTATTACATTTTAACCAAATAGGAATCTGTTAAGTAAAACAATAGTTTAAGTATTACACTTTAACAAATATACCCCAACACATATCCCAGAACCCAGTGTTACAAGTACATGAGCAATTTCTAAGAATTTATACAATCATTACAAAGCCAGTCTGAAATAGAAATTGGACAAGGAAATTTAAAACGAAAATAAATACAGTACGAGAGAGACTCTGTCAGCTACGGATCGCCTCCGGATGATGCAGCTCGCCTAAGTCTCTGAATCCTCCCCATTGCTATGAAAGTACCTGTGCAATAATATGCACAACAAGTGTAGCATGAGTAAAAAACAACGCGTACTCAGTAAGTCGCCCGCCTAACCTCAGAGAGGTAGTGACGAGAGGTCAAATTAGACACTTACTAAAGGTTAATTTTGGATATTCAAGTATGACACTAAGCATGGTTATCATAGGCAATTTATTAAAATCAGGATTTAAATAGTTTCAACTCCGTTCACGTTTAATACTTTATATATTCGTCATATTAATACAACTAATTAACATGGGTGATTTAATCAAATAACAATTAATCGACGGGAAGGAACACTTTCTTCCAAAATCTGTTTTAATAACTTTAAATCTCTGTCATTTCAATTGATAATTTAATATTTCAAGCCATCAGGAAAAACCATAGCAACTACGCAGTAAATATCATGCGCAAGCAATGCGGAGGGTCGTACCGCCCGAACAAACATAAACATAAACTTTGCACTGTCGAGGGTCGAACAGCCCGAATCATAGATGCATCTATCTGCCCCGCTCTCGAATCAATCATGTGACGCGGTTAAAAAAATAAGGCTAGCCTGCTCGCGAATCATACCTGCGACTCAGGTGCTCATATGAATACACACAAATACAGGGTCATCCTGCTCGCGAATCATGCATGTGACTCAGCCACCAAAAGTTACACATATCCACATAATAAATCCGTATTTTTTTCTCAAGAAAGAAGTTTTTCTCAGGAAAGTGGTAATTCCTTATTAAAGGACCATGAAATATAGTTTTTAAATCTTTCTTCTGAAACTCATTTGTCAAGTCTAATGATATTCAATAATAAAACCCTACCAGATACAAAATTATCCAAAGAGGAAATCAGTTCTCTTTCTAGATGATTAGGAAAATGGACTCTAGTTTTCTTTAGATATTCAATTACTTTTTCGATTATATTAGCAGTTTAATATTACAGACAGGATTATAAGTACAACACGTAAGGCATGCTAGTGGGTCATAGACTACCTGGACATGGCATAATAGTAGCTACGCAGGGTTTCCAGTCACCTCGTGCGTACGTAGCCACCGAAGATAATAGCATGTACTGAATTAATTTACCTAGGGGAACGGATTCCCCGTCACAAAGTTAGAAAGGAGACTTACCTCGCTCAGAAATTCCAATACCGGCTTCCAGGCCCTTTCGATGACTCCAACGGATGCACAACACTCCGAAAGTACCACACAACGGCAAGGCAATGAAAATTCATCCTAATACTCACAACAAATTCAAATTATATACTTTCCCAACCCCGCTCGGAGAAATGACCAAAATGCCCTCAGGCCCACGTGTACCGAAATCCGAAATTTCTCGAAGATATATTCTACTCATAGCCTTACTAACTCAAATATACAATTTACTCAAATATTCATGCTCAATTCGTGGCTAAAACTCAAAATTACCATTTTCTAGGTTTCTTAAGATTTTCCAAATTTTCCTCAACTTCCCCTACCAAATCTATGTAATAATCTTGTATTAAATTAAAAAACGTGAAGAAATTACTTACCTTGCGATCCTTGACGAAATCCTATCCTTGAAGCTCCTCCAAATCGCCCATGGCATATGAAAATGGATGAAGAAATGACCAAATTCTCGCTTAAAAACAATTTTCCCAGGCCCATTTCCGCACCTGTGGTCTTACCTCCGCACCTCCGCTGCTGCAGGTGTGACCAATCTCCCGCACCTGCGGCTTCCTCAACTCCAGCCCAAAATCGCACCTGCGCCCCATTGTCCGCACCTGCGGCTTCACAGGTGCAGAAATTCCATCACACCTGCGGTCCCCAGCCAAGCGTGCCCACTCTCGCACCTGCGGCGCCCAAGCCGCGCAGGTGCAGATCACACCAGATGACAGCAATCTTAACTTTCTTCAACATCAAATATTGATCCGTTAACAACCCGGAATCCACCCGGGGTCCCTGGGACCCCATCCAATTATACCAACCTGTTCCAAAACATAATGCGGACTTGCTCGAGGCCTCAAATAACATCAAACAACATCGAAACCACGAATCGCACCCAAATCCCAACTTTATGAACTTAGAAATTTCCAACTTCTACATCATATGCCGAAACCTATAAAATCACATTCGATTGTCCCCAAATTTTGCACACAAGTCACATTCGACATTACAGACCTGCTCCAACTTCCGGAATCGCATTCCGACCTCGATATCAAAACTTCCACTTCCAGTCGGATTTCTCAAAAACCTTCAAATTTTTTATCTTTAGCAAAATGACTTCAAAATAACCTACGGACATCCAAATTAACTTCTGACCGCGCTCCCAACTCCAGAATCACCACACGAACCTATTCCCAGACTTGGAGTCCCAAACGGACATCCACAACACTGAAATGCACTTGATGCCCAAATTTATGAAATTCTTCTAGAATGCTAACTTCCACAATATGTATTGAAACGCTCCCGGGTTATCCAAAACCCGGTCCGGAGATATGCCCAAGTCCGAAATCATCAGACGAACCTGCTGGAATCTTCAAATCCTAATTCGGAAGTCATTTACTAAAAATTCTAACCTTAGTTGATTCTTCAAACTTAAGGTTTCTACAATGAGAATTTTCTCTCCAAACCAACTCTAAACTTCCCGAAATTCAATTCTGACCACACCTACAAGTCATAACACCTGAAATAGAGCTGCTCACAACTTCAAACCGCTGAACGATGCGCTAGAGCTCAAAACGACCGGTCGGGTCGTTACAAAGCTCGGCCTAGAGGCGATTTTGAAGAGGTTTTTCATCCCTACTTCATTAGTTAGTAAATTTTAACTTGTTTTGATATATTTTCATAAAAACCCTTTTATTTTAACCTTTAATATATGATTTTGCATAGTATAAATTAGGGATTTGGTTAGAAATGTGAAAATTTGAGAAATTGAGATTTAGACCTCAAATTGAGGTCAGATTATGAAATTAATGGGTAATTAGGTTTTGGTCTGTATCTCGGGTTTTTACCAAGCGGCTCCAGGGTTGACTTTGTTGATTTTTCTCAAACTCACTTAAGATTGAATCTTTTTCACTCGTGGGTAGTTTCTAAAGCCTATTGAGAATTATTTGAACTATGTTTTGGTAGCTGTGATTGTTTGACTTTATCCAAACTCACTTAAAATTGAATCTTTTTCACTCATGGATAGTTTCTAAAGCCTTTTTTGAATTCTTTGAACTATATTCGGCTAGATTTGATTGTTTTAGAGGCTAATTCTAAAGAAAAAGCCGTGGTCGAGCATTGATTTAGTTGCGGAGTGAGGTAAGTGTCATGGTTAACTTTGACTCGACGGATTAGGACTTGTTGGTCTATTTGCTACGTGAATTATGTGTATGGAAGGTGTATATATAATGTGACGAGTGTATATACGTTTCCATTGGGTTAAAGCATGTGGGTGGGAATTATTTTTTTGTATTATATTGCTTCCATGACTATGTTTTCCATGCCGTAGTTAGATTGTTACTTCTTTAATAGTTTGCCTTCATATATATATATATATATATATTAATTATTTTGGAGTTGTTGGAATTTTGAAAGTTGAGATTAATTATCAATACGCTAAGATTAAAGTGAAATAGCTTCACACTTTGTTTTGCTATTTTGGATTAATATTATTCCTTGGCAAGGAAGAGTGAAAATCATGAAGGGTGTTACCGTGCCTTATTTGCATACAATATCATTTATTGAAGAGATTGTGAGAATTAAAGCACAACAGGTGATGCCGTGCATTTGATTACTTATTATCATTTATCACATCATGTGAGGTTGAGAGTAAAAACACGAAGGGTGATGCCGTGTAATTTCATTTATGATATTACATGGTAAAGCGAGAGTAAAAGCATGGAGGATGATATCGTTCCTATCACGGCCCAAACTGGAGGATCATGACTACCACCCAGGCCATACTTGCTGAGCACCAACGAACATTTTATCTAATCTTCTTTATTATATTTAAGGGCTGATGAGATCAATAATAAATGGTAGATATGGATAATGAACAATCAACAATGAAAGATAAGAGCATGAACATATATCACATGGGATGACAAGACTGCTAAGAAACTACATATAAGGTACGAGCTACAACGCTGCCATGAAAGACTATACAACAAAACTAAGCCAACAAGGCATACCAAACTATACATGAGTCAACACCTGTCTATGAGCCTCTAAAGGGGAATAAGTGATGTAATATTGCAGGAAAAATGCCCCGACATACCCATAATATCTATAACAAAAAGGCATACCAAGACCACGACAAGTCCGAAAAAGGGATCTCGCCAATAATCGCTGAACTGGGAAGCCTACTATAGTGTGGGAGTTGTGTGTACCTGTCTATCAGGACCTGCAACATGACATGCGGCGTCCACAAATAAAGAGGATGTCAGTACGAATAAAGTACTGAGTATGTAAGGCAGGAAAACATAAGTAAGAACAGTAATGTAAACAGGGATAGAGAATATACAACATGTNCTAAGCCAACAAGGCATACCAAACTATACATGAGTCAACACCTGTCTATGAGCCTCTAAAGGGGAATAAGTGATGTAATATTGCAGGAAAAATGCCCCGACATACCCATAATATCTATAACAAAAAGGCATACCAAGACCACGACAAGTCCGAAAAAGGGATCTCGCCAATAATCGCTGAACTGGGAAGCCTACTATAGTGTGGGAGTTGTGTGTACCTGTCTATCAGGACCTGCAACATGACATGCGGCGTCCACAAATAAAGAGGATGTCAGTACGAATAAAGTACTGAGTATGTAAGGCAGGAAAACATAAGTAAGAACAGTAA
>ML380244.1:371-10989 GCA_005239525.1 Nicotiana knightiana
AGTTGCCCCACCTGGTGTTCTAAGTTTCTCATCGCTACAGTTTGGGCTTGGTGATCAGCCATTATTTTCTGATTGAAAGCAAGTTGTTCATTCATCATTCTCTTCATAATCTCCTCAAGGCTTGCTGATGGTTCAGCCTGAGGTGGTTTGTACTGCTGTTGAGGTGCTGGATGCCTGTAATGAT
Source organism: Nicotiana knightiana (assembly GCA_005239525.1). Lineage (NCBI taxonomy): Eukaryota > Viridiplantae > Streptophyta > Magnoliopsida > Solanales > Solanaceae > Nicotiana > Nicotiana knightiana. The sequence continues at coordinate 556 of ML380244.1, forward strand.
TCTGAGTGCTTTGATTTCCACCCCAAGAGAAGTTTGGGTGATTTCTCCAGTTAGGGTTATAAGTGTTTCCATATTGATTTGTTTGTCCCCTATTCACGTTACCCACAAAGCAGACAGACTCTGGATTAATTGGGTATAAATCACTCGAATGACCCTCACCACAGACTTCACAACATACCTGAATCTGTTGCACTGGTTGGGCCTGTTGCACTGGTTGAGATTGTTGTTTGTTAATGACTTGGTTAGTCAATGTAGAGATCTGGGCTGACAATGCTGAGACCACATCTAGTTCNCAAATATTTCATCATAATTTTTCTCCAACACCTGACCTCTGGCTGCTGCATCTACCAGAATTTTTATTTGCGGATGGAGTCCCTCAATGAAAGTGTGAACTAACACCTCATTTGTCTGATTGTGATGAGGATAGTCTTTGAGTATCCCCTTGAATCTTTCCCATGCTGAATATAACGATTCACGTGTCTTTTTTGTAAAGGAGACTATCTCACTCCTGATCTTTGCAGTCTTTCCTGAAGGGAAGAACCTTGCCAAAAATTTTCTCGCCAAATCGTTCCATGTTGTAATGGAATTAGCTGGTTCTGCCTTCAGCCATCGCTTTGCTTCGCCCAATAGAGAGAATGGGAAAAGCATGAGCCTCACATAATCTGGCGTGACCCCGTTAGTGATATAAGTATCACTAATCTCCAAGAAGTTCAGAATGTGCTGCTGTGGATCCTCGTGTGGAAGACCCAAAAACTGCCCGTTTGCATGAAGTAGTTGGATCATGCTCTGTTTCAGATCAAAGTGCCCAGTGATTCTGGGCTTCAAGATGCTGGAGGTGACATTAGCAATACTGGGTATTGTCACCTCCTGAACAACCATGTGTTGTTCCTCTGCCATGTTCACAGGAAATCGGATGAAGTTCTGAATATTGTCTGTATCTCTTGCTTCTCGCAATCTCCTGTGAAATGATCTCTCAGTTTCGGGGTTGAAGCCGTCAAGTCTATCCTGGCTTCTGACCCTACCCATTCACTCGAAGTTCCTGAGATTAGAGCAAAAATCACGTGACGTTAGACTCAATGAAATAAAAAATTAAAGCAAGTAACTAAAAAGTAGTCTATATTCAAGTCCCCGGTAACGACGCCAAAAACTTGTTGGTCCCAAACACACACGCAAGTATACGTGGTCGTAGCAAGTAATATAATGTTAAATCGAATGTTGAACCCACAGGGAATTGCGTAAACTACTTGCTGAATCACTCTAATTGTTATTTAATCGAGCCAAAACAAAATCCAGGATTGTAACTATTTTATACTCCGATTCTACAAAATAACTAATTATCGAGTAACAAAACTATCATTGTGTATTCAATAGAGACAAATATTCCAGGGTTGTGATCAATTCACCACTCGTATTGCATTCTAATTAACTCTCCCTTTCATATAATTCACTCATGGTTGCTAATTAATCGATAAATGCTCTCATAGCCTTCTCCCGAAGCACTACTCGCCTATTCTCAATAGATTAACGCCTATATTCCTATGAAATTAATCTATTAGAACGCACTAAGATTACGATGTTTAATTAAGCACGGTGACTAGGTATATTCCTATCCTAACCACAAATCCGCTCCCCTGAAGGGTTAAGATCGCGCTCTCTTCAATTCTTCTCTAATCTATATACGGCTTTCCCAAGCATAACATAGATAGTATATAGAACCTAATTGCTGGCCAAACAATTATGCAATTAAACGCAGAATTGAAGAAACAACCATATATTGAGTGAACTATAATCAAGGTTAAATTAATGTNATGAAGAAAACTGATAATCCTTTGCTTCCTCAATGATCCTGTGTGTCTCTTCTCTCCAAAACATGGCATACTCCCCTCCAAGTTGTATTTTTGGGTCTATTTATATGTTGGGATAAACCCTAAACGTGTAGGAGACTTCTATTCAAACTGGGAAACACTTAAAACCTTCAAAACTCGGAATTAACCGGACCAGGGACCCCAGGCGTTAAACCCCAAACGCCAGCTATAGCCTGGGCAGGCCAGGCGTTTGGGCTGTAACGCCCAGCTAACGCCTAGGTAGGGCAGGCGTTTGGGCTCTAACGCCCAGCTAACTCCTGGGTATGCCAGGATTTAAGGCCAAAATGCCCGACAATGGCCCGAGTCATTCCTTTTCGACTCTTGCGCGCATGTTTGATGTTTATGCACCCATTTCTCTCGGATTCCATCTCCAATTCACCTACACATGAAATAGACTCCATTATGCACATATGACGTGTATTTTTATCACAAAAGCACATAAAATGTAAGGTATATAATGCTTAAAACTATGGATTCTAGCCACGCATCAGCGCTTGAGCTGTATTGGCCTGGAGATCCCTTGTAGATTCTTGTCGAGTCCTCTGCCAGGCTCGTACCCACTCCATTTCAGTATGATTTCGATCATACTGTCCCACCACTTGTCTTTGTCTATTGCGTTGACCCGCCCGATATGGTGGTAGGTTTCTCCACCCAGTCTTCTTCTACCTTCCACCACCGGGATGGTCTGGAGACTGTAGGTATGATTGCTTCCATCTCCATGGAGGATCACTTCCTGGTAGTTCCATTTAAATTTCACTACCTGATGAAATGTTGACGCCACAGCCCCAATGGCATGTATCCACGGCCGTCCCAATAACAGGTTGTAGGACGCCGATATGTCTATCACCTGAAACTCAACCTCGAACCATGTGGGTCCCATTTGTAGACAAAGGCTTATTTCACCAATGGTAGACCTGTGGGAACTGTCGAAAGCTTTTACATTCATAGACCCTTCTCTGATCTCGTACAACCCCTTGCCCAATTTCTTGAGCATCGTCAACGGACAGATGTTGAGGCTGGATCCCACATCGATCAAAATCCTGGTGATGAAGTAGTTCTCACATTTCACAGTGATATGCAGTACCTTGTTATGACTTAACCCTTCAGGTGGCATCTCGTCCTTGTGGAAAGTGATCGTATGACTTTTCAGCATTTGACATACCATATTGGCCATTTCCCCACTAGTGATGTTATTTGGCACATATGTTTCGTTTAACACTTTCATCAAAGCATTCCTGTGCGTCTCTAAATTCTACAACAATGACAGAATGGATATCCAGGCTGGGGTTTTGTTCAACTGATCGATGACTGAGTATTCTTTGGCCTGCACCTTCCTCCAAATATCATCTGGACCTGTCTCAATAATGGGTGGTCTATTGGAAGCCTGTTTGCTGGATTCTGCCAAGTGTTTAGGTGTATAGACCCTGCCGGTCCTCGTGATCCCCTGTGCAGCAACAACTTACTCTATCTTGACTTTACCTTTCCTCCTTGCCTCAGCTACTGTCCCAAGGTACAACGTTAGTGTAGAAAGGCGGCGTGGTTGACACCGTCACTGTGATTGGTGCAACTACTTTCACGTCAAATGGAACAAGTGCCTTACCAGGTGGCATAACTTCAACCTCGAATGGCACATGTGCATCTGCAGGTGGTGCCACTTCAAACTTGAATGAGACTGATGCAGCTACCTCAACATCTCTGGATGGATGAATCTGGACTATGATAGGATTAAGAGTGACTGCTGGCTTCTTTGGGTCATCACCTTCTATGATCAGCCCGATCGACCCTTCTGGGTCCGAATATTCTTCTATCTCAATCATGTTGATGCCTCCGCCCCTATGGTCTGGGAGCGGATTGTTGCAGATATTGGGAGTAACTTCCTTTGCTTGGATGACCTTATTATCAATCAGAGATTGGATCTTATCTTTCAGTGAGCGGCATTCATCAATTGTATGCCCCTTCATGCCGGAATGGTATGCACAAGTCTTATTTGGATTGACCCATTGAGAAGGATTCTTAGAGGTTACAGCAGGGATAAGAGTGACATAACCAACAACTTTCAGTCTTTCATATAGCTGGTCGATAGGTTCAACAATGGCAGTGTATTGTTTAGGAGGCCTGCGATCGAAGTTGGGACGAGGTCTCGGGAAATTTTGACGAGCAGGGTGTGATTGGAAGTGAGATGGTTGAGAGTTTTAGGTATGGTAAATGGGAGCTGGCTGGGAATATATGAGAGAAGTAGGCTGATAGGTAGGTGGTGGATATGACTGATATGTTGGTGGAGGTGCTGACTGATATGTGGACGGGGGGTGCTTGGTAAGTGAGTGGAGAGGTTTGATACGTTAGTGGGGATTTAGGTCCCTGTGCAACCATTACAGCCCCCACATCTTTCTTTTTGGATAAGCCGCTAGATTGTAATGCCTTGTTCGTAGCATGTAATGCTTCAAAATTGGTAACCATTCCGCTTTTAATACATTCTTCAATTCTTTCGCCTAACTTGATGATGTCAGAGAATTTGTGGTTTTCAATTACCACCAGCCACTCATAGTACTGTGGGTCTTGTGCCCAGAAAAAGAATTTGTTCATTTGTTCTTTGTCTAGGGTAGGCCTGACTTTAGTTGCTTCAGATCTCCAGTGAGTGGCATACTCGCGAAAAGTTTCCGTGGGCTTCTTCTTAAGATTCTGAATATAGAACACATCTGGAGTGTTCTCTGTATTGAACCTGAACCAGTCCATGAAGTCTGATGCCATGTTTACCCAATTTGACCACTTTTTAGGGTATTGGCTGATGTACCAAGACAGAGCATCTCCTGCGAGGCTCCTCATGAATAGCTTCATACGAATCTTCTCATATCTTCCCACTCCCACCAATTTATCACGGTAGGTCCTCAGATTGACCCTAGGATCACCTGTACCGTCGAACATCTCGAACTTAGGAGGTTTGTAACCCTCTGGTAGTTTAACATCGAGCTATTTGCAGAGATCGTCATAGCTCAACCCTTCAACTCCCTTACTTCCTTCAACACCTTAAACTTGGCTAGTCAGCTTCTTGAGTTCTTCGGCCAAATTGGATTTAGGTGTGTATGAAATGGGTTGGGTGGAGTGAGGTAGAGTATCCACGTAGATGGGGTTAGTGTGATGTCCTGGCGCCTGGGTATAAATGTTGTAATTTGTGGAGTTTTATGGTTCATGGACGATTAGTGGGGTGTTTCTCGGAGTGTGGCAAGCATTATATTGTTGTGGGATAGTTGGATTTTTCGGTGGAGTTGTGTGGTGATGAGTTGTGGGAGGATTCTGTTTGTTTGGGGTATTCTGAAGAGGTAAGGGATTTTGGATGTTTGGATGGTTGACATCTGAGATACTGAGTGAGAAGGATAGATTCACCAAATTCCGGACATGCTCAAGCTCCCCTTGGAGCTTTAACAAGCTTTGCTCGAGTTGTGTCATAGCGTCGTTCTAAACCCGAGTACCCTGACTGTCAACAACTTCTGTTCGTTCAACTGGCGTTGTGTTTTCTTTCCTGATATTGCCCAAATATTCCATTTTTCCTTTGCCTTTGCTTTTTACCTTAGGTGGACTAGGAGGAGGAGAAAGTGGAGGGCCCCTGGATCTTGTGTGGTATGATGATCATGCCAAAATGCACGAACCAACCTTTGGGGAGGGGAATAATCAAAAGAAAGAAAACAAAAACAAAAACAAAAGGTAGCCACAACAATGAGGATCATAAGAATATATTGCAGTATTTAAACACAATGCATGAATATAAAGCGTGTACTAATTTGGGAGCCTCGTTGTGCCTGAGGTAGGCCTAGCGTCAAGTTGATTTGGAGAACTTTTAGATGCCAAAATGCCTCATTTCATTAATGTAGAAATAGACGAATCTAAACGACACTAAAATAATAGGCAGGAAACAAAGTCACTAATGACCATTGGCCTTATTACATTGATAAAAAGAGAAAAGGAAATCCTATCCTACTTGGTTCCAGAATGACCTTCCCCACACTCGACATCCTTAATCCCATCGAACAGTTTCCCTAGCTCACGTAGTCCTAGCAGTAGGTATGCTCTGGCTAGATGTCCTCCTTCATTCCCCTCAGCTTTCTGATAGTCTTCGACCCTCTTGATGATTTTACCTTCCAGCTCTACTATGCCTCGCTCCAAGTATTCCAGCTTCCTGTTTAAACGGACGGCCATGTCTTTCCATTCTTTGATCAATCTTTTGTTGGTTTCATGTATCTCACGGTGCTCATTCTCAGACTCGTGGATCCTCTTACGCAACCAATTGTACTTGACCTGAGCCTCGGCACTCTCGTCTATGATTGTGTGGCCTCGAGTGATCCCTGGCCTAACTAACCCATCCAAGTCGTCTTCTAACCACCCCAGGTAGAAAGGTGAAAATCTGCGTGGTACCTGTCTGGTTCAGTTGGGTTCTTATCTATTATGATTTTGCAATGACACATGTGTTGGACTCGGCACTTGTGGGGAACATCATCATCCTGGAAGTCAGCTCGGAAATGGCACATCTTGTCGACCCTTGGCACAACTTGTTTTCTGCCTGCTTGTCTCATGACTCGGAGAGGAACGTAAGGATATATACCTGTCAACCCGATTAGCACCAAGTGTGGTGCATCCCTGGTCCTGACAATGAATTCGTCCGTTGGAAACCACTCGAACATCCACTGTACCTGCTCCTCAGTTAGATTATCAAAGAACTCCATCCACTCCTTAGCAGTCTCTGGCTGAGCAAATCTGTCGGGAATATATGTCATCCGCTTGGGGTGGTGGAAAGCAATGTGATCGTTCCAATCCCTTCGCGGAAGTTCTTGGTGGTATTATCCCTTTTGGAGATATTCTCAGAGCCATAGTTGTAGTAACATACTGCAACCCTCGAAGTGCTTATCTCCTCTTTGAAAACGTTCAATAGCTCGGTAAATGTCTGCTATGATCATCGGGACAATGTTGAAGGTTTTCCCGTCAATCCCCTCCATCAAAGCCTTGGTTACCATATCCAACATGGTTTGGATCCTTTCCTTCTTTGTTGGAAACACTATCAGTCCCAGAAAATATGCAATGAATACAAATACCCTATGGTGGATATGCCCCAGAAATGTAATGGCAAATTCGTGGTGGTAGGTACGGTATGATTTGTTGTGACCGTACCTTTCATATAAGTATTCGAAGGGTATGTATGATCGTTTCAGACATTCTAAATCAGCATTCTTCTTCAGACCCATCATTTTCAGAAAACCCTTGCCTGTGCGGTTTTCAGGCACCAATAACCCAGGGGTTTCCCAGACTAGCCCAGCTAGTCCTCCTATCTCTTCTAGCAGTGGTGTCATCTCAATGTTCCCAAAGCGGAAGACGACTCTTTCTCTATCCAAAAATAAGGTGGCAGCCTCGATCAACATCTTGTTGGGTTGGATGTCTAGGAGAGACGGTAAATTACCCAAGTATTTCTTGACATGTTTCTTGTTACTGGAGGAAAGATCTTCCCACCAGTTCAAGAGCTTTGGATGGATATTGCTGACCATACCAAATCTGGGGACTTCGTGCCTCATATTTCTGCAAGACAAACATAGTTAGGCCCTTACCCCCGCTAGACTCGACTATTTATACATTTCTGATTAGCATACAAGCATTTAGTTCTCCAAATAAATACACATAATGTGATTGTGTCCGTTGGGATTATGAAAACCCCGATGGATTTTGGATAAGGCTGTCTTAAAGGGTTATTGTGCAGACGACACACTAACCCAACTATGTTTGACCATGATGCATGCACAGCATAACAGAGTAAGGTTTCTATGGTGTTTTAGACTGGTACCCTTGAGCGGACAACTCAAGAGGGAAGGCACAAAACCATCGACTGCACCGCTGATCGACTGATTTTACCGCAAATAAGACTTTCCAAATTTAGGGGTGATATAAAATAGGAAGAGCGCAACCACTCATCAAGCATCACTATAGGATTTGTATTGGCACGAGTGGAATATGATGTTGAGCATGATTATGCAACAATAAATAAACAATAAAAGCATGTAGTAATGTATTTGCACGTTATGAAAGTGGTAAATACAACTATTGTAATCGAAAAGCGATTTCAAAAGGAAACAAGGAAACATGTCAGTTTTTCTTTTTTGGAGAGGATAAAATACTTGAAATAAATAAATAATTAATTGCACATAAGGGGAAAGGGTGCAAATATTAATAAAGTAAAAGTAAAAATTCACAAAGCAGTTTGAAATGGTAAAAGCCTAGATTCCCCAGCAGAGTCGACAAGCTGTCGTGCCCCCTTTTTCCTCTCCTTTCGGATCGGTCAGGGTTTTTGACATTATTGGGACAACTTGTGTCCTTTTGGGAAAGGGGTATGCAAGGAATTGAAGAGTCGCCACCTAACGAATTAAGGTGCGTTAGGGAACCTACTAAGGGTCATTTGTAACACAGATTGAATAACCAGAGATTGGGTAAGGGCTTGAAATTACTTCAAGGGAAGGTGTTAGTCACCCCTCAAAGTCCAAAACTGTGGTTCCCGGCCAAACAAGCTTTGTGAATTTAAACAAGTAGCAACTAAGCAATTAAAGCATAAACAAATAAAGAGTTTTGAAAAGATTCACAGTCTAAGCACACATGTGAAATAAAGTTTTAAAAGATTTAAAGTCTAAGCACGTATATAAGGTTTTGAAAGATTTACAGTCTAAGCATACATGTGCAGGGAATAGGGGAGTCCTAGGTTTTTTATCCTATAGGATCACATCAGTACAATGCCCCGTAATCACTCCTCAGAAAGGGGCTACACATGGCATTAGCGCACCGGTCATCATATCCATATCTACCCTTTCCCACCCCTTAGCGGTTATTTAAGCGAGTGTTATTTAACGATCTCTATGTGTGCTGTTACCCGTCCTTTCTTAAAGGTCCTGGTGGAAATTAGGACCTCTAGCTATATGCAGTTCTGGAAAGACCCCTAAGGTTTAAAAGAGCAATTAAGAGGCTCAAATTTACCTCCACAGATAATGCACATAATCAGCACGTCTCGAACACAAACGAGATGCATTTTTATTAGACAGGATCCCAAAGCATGATGTCTAAGTGAATATCAAAACACAGAAGATATGCAGTTTTATTTTATAAACTCAGAAGTAGGGGCCCTAATCAGTTTTCCTACTGACTTTAAGCCTGTTAACCATTAAGCAGTAAACACAAAATAAACAGTTTTCCAATTTTATAAAGGTTTAATACCTAAGGCTTGCCTAGGCGTGGGATAATGCATAATAATCCCCAAAATTATTAAAAAACTGTTTAGAAGTTGTTATACTTAAAGCATGATGTTCTAAGTGTTACAAAATACAGGGATTATTACCATTTTATTTAAAACATGATAATCAAATGTGAGACTGTCTTATGTCCTTTTTCATGCATCAGTAGTTTAACAAGGTGTGACTGAGCGAGTACGAACGAGATCCTAAAAAAGGTTATCTAACATGCACATATAAGATGCAGAATGATTTCAGGATATGCAGAATTCCTAAAGCATGATTTCTAAATGCACAGAAAGTTACAACATAATTTCAGGATGTGCAGGAGCAACATATGTTTTATGTTAATGCTGTTATTTATCCTAGAAGCAGGATTTCTAAGTGATAATATAAATGAGATGTTGGAACAGTATACGCAAAACCTAAGAACATGATATATAATGACATGCTTTGAATGTATTGCTTCTAAACATGGATTCTAATGCACATATAGGAAATGTAAACCTAAGGCGTGATTTCTACCCATTAATATTGATAACATATATAACATATATAACTACCCTCCCCTTTTCACTAGCCAACCCCAATATTCGTTTACAATAATTATTACAAACCAATATAAGGAAAAGAAGAAGTTACAGTATAGGGAGCCTAAAACAGGCCAAGATATACCAAACTGCCCACATCCCCAAGTGCCAAAGTATTTCATAACCTTTTCATGTGCGGGTGTGTCAGAGTTCCCTAAGGACCTCAAGGATCCCGGGCAGTACTCACACCTATATTTCACAACCATAACTGAGTAAGTGCAGTGTGGAAGTGCCAGCCCTAGTGCATCAGAGTTCAAAGGGATCTCACAGGTATCCCAAAGCAGTCACACACTGGAGGGGCAGAACTTAAAGACCTAAGAGTAGAGTGAGAGTGGTTGACATAGTTTTGAAAAGGTTTGATAGGAAAAAAGTGTTGAAAGAGACCCAGTTGAAATAGTTTTATAAAATAAGAGAGTTGTTCAGTAAAACAACTTTTTGAAAACAATTATGTAATTAAACAAACAGCAGATCAATCATAGAGCCAAACAGGTTCAGCAACACTCAAAGTCCTTCACACAGGGGCGATGGGAATTGTGGACACATAGAGCACATAGTACACATGATCATAGTTCTTGTGGGGATTCATGGGATTATGGTACAACATGAACTTCAAAGTCAACAAAAAATCAAGTAACTTAAGGTACAAATTGTTTTGCCAAAGAAAGGTTCATACTAAAAAATTAGATAAGCACAAAATGGAACCGAGTCACATTGAGACATACTACAGGG
>ML380244.1:11344-27755 GCA_005239525.1 Nicotiana knightiana
GGGGGGTAATATATTCATATTGATCCTAAGGGGAGTCGTACATAATATAACATTCTAGAGGGACAAAAATGTAAACATGTCAACTACAGGTTGCACAGCAAAACCATAGATAGAAACAAAATAGAAACAGGATAAACTAAAGCAATAAAAGAAACATATTGGTTTTGGGACTTAAATTGAAATCAGAACATACCAGTAAAGAAGATAGCAAACACAAAAGTGAAGGATAGGAGAGCAGAATAATTAGCCTTGGCTTGCAGCCGGCTAATTCAGAACAATAGTAAGTAACAAAGAAAGAGAGCAGAAAGCTTTGAGTGTGAGAGATAGTTTTTGAACCAATGTATTCGTGTTTTGTTAATGAGAGAGCATAGATATATATACTTTGAAACTAGGTAGAATAATAAGGTAAGAATCAAAGTCGTGCAGTAAATATGGAAGTCAGGATCAAATCAATATAAGTACTCCCTTAATTAAATAAGTTAACTTCAAACGGTAATAGACAAGTAACAAATAAGGAAAGATACCATTTATAGCTTAAGAAAATAGTTCAAATAGTAAGTATAGAACATGTAATGTCACGACCCAAATTCCCAACCTTAGGGATCATGATGGCACCTAGCACCACACTTGCTAGGCAAGCCAATGTTAGAATTCGAATAACTACTTTGCATTATTTATCCATTTAGATATAATAATAATCTACAGTAAACTGAATCTATTGGTTTTCGAAGAATAATTTTCAGAGATAAAATAATGAACAATTAAATAAAATGAACGACGAACTAATTTTATAAATAACTCTAAGACTACCCCAGGGTCTGGTGTCACAATTCACGAACTACTAAAGAATACTACAAATAATGGGCTGAAAGAAATAATGTAACTGTTCTGAATATAATAAAACATCGTTATGAAAATAGGAGAAGACTCTCGGGATCTGCAAACGTTGGCAGATATACCTCGTATCTCCGAATAAACGAATAGCCGCTCTAAATATCTATACTGCTGATCGGTACCTGGATCTGCACAAAAGAGTGCAGAGTGTAATATCAGTACAACCGACCCCATGTACTGAGTAAGTGCCGAGCCTAACCTCGACGAAGTAGTGACGAGGCTACAGTGGGGGCATTAACAATATATAACCTGTGACAGTAATACGATAACCACTACAAGAAAAAGGCTTATTAGGGACCAGTATTTAGCGACAAGTTTTTTGTATGGTCCCTAAAAGTGTACTTATAGGGATGAGAAATTTTTTTGGTCTCTAATACCTAATTTGTTTTTCTAAATACAGTAGCAAACTTATTTTGGTCCATATAAAATTTAATATCTAGTCTCTAATACTTGATTTTAGCGGGAAGTGAAAGTAAAGTAAAAAAAAACCCTCCAAAAATATATTTTCACTGTGAAATCCTGCTAGAAATTCACTTTCACTCTAAAATCTCTCCCAAAAAATCAATTTCACGCTACAATCCCTAATTAAGCGGCTACTTCAATTCTTCACAAACGTTGCAAAATTCATTGGCGCCATAACTCAAAAACTTGCAAAATCATCGGTCAGAACTTTGGCGTCAAAGTTTCCATCTCTCTCAAAGTGACCTTACACAAACTCTACTATTGGATTATCTACCTAATCAAGAGTAAGTTTAATTTCTTTCTATTTTATCTGTTTCATTTCCTTTTTTCTTTTTCTTGCATTTTTTTTTTCGATTGGACCAGAAATCGTAAATCGGTTCTGAAATTTTCTGTTTTTTTTAGCTGTTTTCTGCAATTGGGTTGTTTAGAGTACTGATAGTTATTGTGTGAGTGACAAAAGTGAGAGTATTGGTTTAAAGATGGGGCTCGTAGGTCAAGGAGGAGAAATTTGAGTTTTTCTTGTATAGTTTCGTTGTCTCTGTGATAGTTTTCTCCTTTGCAATTTGTATTATACAATTCTTCAGGGGGACTTGCTTGAAGGGTCATGAGTTTGGCTCCCAGTAGGGTTGCTGCTAGCTAATAATTGTTGATATATGCTGCTTGTAAAGCATAACAGTTTATTTGCATGCTGCTAATCATAATTCAACTATGTGTTTGTCCTTCTTGGCTAGTATGTGGATTTCCATCAACGTCGTCTCTTGCTAATTGTCTACTTTGTTGGTAGAATATCTTTATGTTTGAATGTTTTGCATATATTTGTTGGTGTTCTGTTTTTACTCTCTACAGTAGGGAAGCATATATGCATTTTTGCAGTGGATACTCTGAACTAGAAGAAGCTGGATGTTCTAGGTTCCATTGATGGACTATATTTCTGTGGGTTCTATACTTTTACTAGATTTAGGCTTCTTGTAGAAACAAGGATGTGTAAATTAATGAAGGGATGACTATCTGCTATTTGGCATATTTCAAATATTTAGTGACCAAAAACAAAAATCCTTAAATGAACATGTTACTCCTCCAAATGATTTCCTGAGCTGGAGTAGTGTATTGCCCTTTTAAAAGAAGTATTCTTTCCATCAAAAGAGAATATAGTTATAATATTGTGGAAACTACTATTCTGTCCCATTGTTTATTTTCCATTAGAAATCGAAATATTTATCTATTCTTTTGTCATCTGTCTGATAATTATCAACCTAATTTCAGGGTTTTTGGCATGCAAATTTGGTTTTGTGGTGTAATACAAAGCTTATGGTATTTGGATATACGTGTTAATGTGCTGCTACTTTTCCAGGAACACCTTAAACAAAATGATCTATCGTTTGTGTTCCGGCTTCAGGTATCTCGTCCGACATTCTTTTTTGTAATCGAGCATAACATTAAGTTGTACATGGAACTGTTTATAGATTTAATTTTCTATCTACACCATTATTCTTAAATGTTAGTATTAAACGGCACAACTTTTCAGCTGTTTTGGTCTACTTAGTAGCCTGGTTTTTATTGTTAAACAGGTTCCCGTAGGTATATACAATTAGATAGTGCAAAACACTTGAAAATGCAACAGTAAGATGAAGTGCCTTACACTTTCAGCTATAGACTTTAGATTTATCATTCTTGTAGTTTACCTCCTTCTTGTGAAATTGTAGTATGCTTAGTCATAAAGATGAGTGTAACAAGTTTGCTAACAAGTAATGTGTATCTTAGTACTTTTTTTGAAGTAGTGTGCATATTAATACTTTTGTTATCTTAATTATTTAAATCTTTTTTTATTTACTTCTAAGGTTATGGCACCAAGTAAGCAATGGATGCAACTTGTTGATAACCGACTTGACGAACCTTATTTAATTGGGGTGCAAAAGTTTTTGGATTATGCATTTAGAAGAACAGGAGAATTGTATGAAATACGTTGTCCGTGTGTCAAATGTTGTAACGCAACATTAGGAACACGTGAGACAATCGAGATACATTTAAAAGTATATGGAATAATTCAAAATTATACCTTTTGGTATCATCATGGTGAAGTTTTGGGTGAGCCACAGTCGGCATGCGAAGTTGAAGATGATAATGAAGTAGAAGATTATGAGGATGAGGATGAAATACATGAAATGCTGAGGGATTTATATCCTAATCATGATGGAGGTACTGCAGACGTTAATTATAATGATTTACTTGGAGAGGAACCGAATGTTGAAGCCAAAAAGTTTTACAGCCTATTGACAGATTTCGAAAAGCCACTATACCAAAATTCAAAAATTTCAAAACTTTCCACTTTGATTAAACTGCTTCACATAAAAAGTATGAGTCGTTGGAGCAATGAGTCATTTACAATGTTATTAAAAATATTGAAGGATGAGTTGTTGCCTGATGGAGCGAATGTGCCAAATTCATATTATGAGGCAAAGAAGGTGATTCGGGACCTTGGGTTGTCCTACCAAAAAATTGATGCTTGTATAAATGATTGCATGTTATATTGGAAGGAAGATAACTTACTTGATTCCTGTAAAGTCTGTGGTGCATCCAGATGGAAAACAAATCAACATAGCGGGGAAGAAAAGAATAAGAATGATAAAAAAATAGCATCAAAGACGTTAAGCTATTTTCCATTGAAGCCTAGGCTTCAAAGGTTGTTTATGTCTACAAAGACATCTTCTCTAATGACATGGCATCATAATGAAAGAGTTGATGATGGAACAATGAGGCACCCAGCTGATTCAATGGCATGGAAATCATTTGATGAACTTCATCCCTCATTTGTGGCCGAGCCTCGTAATGTTCGACTTGGACTTGCTAGTGATAGATTCCAGCCCTTTATGAATTCAAAAACCTCATATAGTATTTGGCCTGTGGTACTTATTCCTTATAATTTACCATCTTGACTGTGTATGAAACATGACAATTTCATTATGTCCATGCTTATTCCTGGTCCCGATAGTCCAGGTGATGCAATTGACACATATCTTCAACCCTTGATAGAGGAATTAAAGGAGTTATGGGAAATTGGTATTGAGACCTTTGATGTATCAACTCGACAGAAGTTTAAGTTACATGCTTCTTTGTTATGGACCATCAGTGACTTTCGAGCACATGGAAATTTATTTGGATGGAGTACAAAAGGTAAATTGGCATGTCCGTGTTGCAACATTGACACTTCCTCAATCAGATTGAAGAATAGTAAGAAACAATGTGTCACGACTCAAAATCCCTAAGGTCGTGATGGCGCCGGACATCAAGGTCAGTCAAGCCAAAACATTAATTAATTGAAATAACTTTCCGTTTAAAAACATTTATGAAAACACTTCCTTTCACTTCATTAGGTAATAACCAAATAAAAGTCTGTTAATTAAAACAATGGTTTAAAGATTACACTTAAGCAATTATATCCCAATATATATCCCAGAACCCGGTGTCACAAGTACATGAGCAATTTCTAAGAATTCAACAATCATTACTAGCCTGTCCGAAATACAACTAGACAAGGAAATTTAAATGAAATAGATACAGTATGAAGGAGGCTCTGCCAGCTGCGGATCGCCTCCGGATGATGCAGCTCGCCTAAATCTCCGAATCCTCCACATTGCTATGAAAGTACCTGTGCAATAAAAATGCACAACAAGTGTAGCATGAGTACAAAAATAACATGTGCTTAGTGAGTCGCCCGCCTAACCTCAGAGAGGTAGTGACGAGAGGTCAAATTAGACACTTACTAAAGGTTAATTTAAAATATTTAAGAGTGACACTAAGCATGATTATCATAGGCAATTCATAAAAATCAGGAACAAACATTTTCGACTCCGTTCACGTTTAACACTTTATATCTTCGTCATATTAATAACAATTAGTCAACATGGTGATTTAATCAAATGACAATTTATCGACGGGAAGGAAAAACTTCTTTCAAAAATATTTTTGACAACTTTAAATCTCTGTCATTCAATTGACAACCTAATATTTCAGGCCAGTAATCAGGAAAAATCATAGCAACTACGCAGTAAATATCATGCGCAAGCAATGCCGAGGGTCGAACGGCGCAGACCAACAATAATAAACTGTGCACTGCTGAAGGGTCGATCGGCTCGAACCATAGATACATCTATTTTCCCCCGCTCTCGAATCGATCATGCGACGCGGTCAACATAAAATAATAAGGCTAGCCTGCTCGCGAATCATACCTGCGACTCAGGTTCTCATATGTACACATATTCACATAATACATCCTTATTTTTATCAAGAAGCAGTTTTCCTCAGGAAAATGGTAAAAATCCTTTTAAAAAGAACATGAAATATAGTTCTTAAATCATTCTTTTGAAACTCATTTGTCAGGTTTAATGATATTCCATAATAAAACCCTACCAGGTACACAATTATCCACAGAGGAATCAATTCTCTTTCTAGAAGATTAACAAAATGAACTCTAGCTTTATTTTAGATACTCAATTACATTTTCGATTATATTAGCATTTGAATATTACAGGAAGGATTACAGGTACACACATAAGGCATGCTAGTGGGTCCTAGGCTACCCGGACATGGCATAATAGTAGCTACGCATGGACTCCCGTCACCTTGTGCGTACGTATCCCCGAAGATAATAGCATGAACTGAATTAATTCACCTAAGGGGAAAATTTTCCCCTCACAAAGTTAGAAATGAGACTTACCTCGCTCCGAAATTCCAATACCGGCTTCCAAGCCCCTCCGATGACTCCAACGGATGCACAACGCTCCGAAACTACCACATAATGGAAAAGCAATGAAAATTCATCCTAATACTCACAACAAATTCAGATTATATATTTTCCCAACCCCGCTCGGAGAAAAGACCAAAATGCTCTCGGGCCCACGTGCCCGGAAATCCAAAATTCTTGAAGATACATTCTACCCATAGCCCTACTAGTTCAATCATGCAATTTACTATACATTCCATACTCAAATTCGTGGCTAAATTCCAAATTTACATTTTCTAGGTTTTTCTTCAAAAATCCCAATTTTTCCCATAATTTCCCATATCAAATTTATGTAATCCTCCAAAATCGCCCCAACCAAATGAAAAATGTGAGAGAAATGGCACAAACCCGACTTTAAAACATTCTGCCCAGGCCTCTTTTGCACCTGCGATCCAATGGCCGCTCCCGCGGCTCCGCACCTGCAGAAATTCCATCGTAGGTGCGGCTCTAACTTTGTCACAATCCAAAATCTCTAAGGTCGTGATGGCGCCGGACAAAAGTTCAGGAAAGCCAAAACATTAATGAATTGAAATAACTCTCCAGTTTTAACATTTTCGAAATCGTTACCTATTCTTCCATTTCATAATCAAATAAATTAATTTTAGTAAACTTAAATACGATAGCACATCAATTTAATTTAATGAAGTAAATCCCAACACGTCCCCAGAACCCGGTGCCATAAGTACATGAGCAATTTATAAGAAGTTATACAATCACTTCAAGCCTGTCCGAAATACAATTGGACTAGGAAATTTAAAATGAAACGGATACATTATGAAGGTGATTCTGCCAACTGCGGATCGCCTCTGGATGGTGCAGCTCGCCTAAGTCTCTGAATCCTCCACATTGCTATGAAAGTAAATGTGCAATAAAAATACACAACAAGTGTAGCATGAGTACAAAAACAACGTGTACTCAGTATGTCGCCCGCCTAACCTCAGAGAGGTAGTGACGAGAGGTCAAATTAGACGCTTACTAGGGTCCGACAATATAATATATGACAGAATATGATGAAATACAGTAGACATGTAAAACAGTGAGCAACGAGTACATATCAAGTATAGAAATCCAGGTAATCACTGAGAATGAACAACAATGTACACTTTCTTCTTTCGAAAATACATGTCAAGCCAATATCAACAGAATAGTACCAAATACTCATGCGCACACAAGGGTAAGACAACCGGCCGGAGTCATAAGATAGTCAGTCTCTCTATGCACAGCCGAAGGATCGATCGGCCCGTCCCAAAAGTGCATCTCACAACCTTTCCATGCATTGCTGAAGGATCGATCGGCCCGTCCCAAAAGTGCGGCTCACAATCTCTCTATGCACTGCCGAAGGATCGATCGTCCCGTCCCAAAAGTGCATCTCTCAATCTCTCTACGCACTGCCGAAGGATCGATCGGCCCGTCCCAAAATTGCGGCTCTCAATATAATAATCCTCTCTGTGCACTGCCGAGGGATCGACCTCGTCCATAAAGTGCACCTCTCAATATAATACGGCTAGCCTGCTCGCGAATCATACCTGCGACTCAGGTGCTCATAAGAATACATGCACAAATACAGGGTCTTCCTGTTCGCGAATCACTCAAGCGACTCAGGCACCCAAAGTTACACATATCCACATAATAAATTCGTATTTTTATCAAGAAAACCGTTTTTCTCAGGAAAATGGTAAAGTATTTATCAAAAGAAACATGAAAATATAGGTTTTGAAATCCTTTTTTTCGAAATTCGTTTGTCCTATTTAGTAACACTCCACAATACAACCCAGTCCAGATACACATATATATTCACAGCGGAAACAATTCTCATTTTAGAAGGTTAACAGTATAAGCTCTAGATTTCTTTTACACATTCAATTACGTTTCCGGTAATATTAGCTGTTTAATATTACATACAGGGTTACAGGTACACACATAAAGCATGCTAGTGGGTCCTAGGCTAGCCGGACATGGCATAATAGTAGCTACGCACGAACTCCCGTCACCTCATGCGTACATAGCCCCCGAAGATAATAACATGTATTGAGTTACTTCACCTAGGGGGACGATTCCCCCTCACGAAGTTAGAAAGGAGACTTACCTCGCTCCGAAATTCCAACACTGGCTTCCAATCCCTTCCGATGACCCCAACGGACGCGCAACGCTCCGAAACTACCACATAAATGACAAGGCAATGAAAATTCATCCTAATACTCACAACAAATTCAGATTATATACTTCCCCAACCTTGCTCAGAGAAATGACCAAAATGCCCTCGGGCCCACGTGCCCGGAAATCCGAAATTCTCGAAGATGCCTTCTACCCATAGCCTTACTAACTCAATTATATAATTTACTCTAATGTTCATGCTCAATTCGTGGTTGAAATCCAAATTTTCCATATTCTAGGTTTTCTTCAAAGTTTTCCCCAATTTTCCTTACCAAATTTCATGCTTAAATACATGCAATAACTTGTATTAATCTTAGAAATGAGTAGAATCCTCTTACCTCTGAAGCTTGATGAAATCCCTCTTGAAAAGCTCTCCAAATTCGTCCATAGCTTTTGGAAAAATGAAAGAGGATGAACGAAATTTCTTGTTTTAACCATTCTGCCCAGGCACGTTTTCGCACTTGCGGTCCTTCATCCGCACCTGCGGTTTCCCTCATCTCTGGCCAAATCGAGCCTGCACCCTATTTCCCGCACCCATCACACCTGCGGTTCTCAACCAAGCCAACTCCAAACTCACACTTGCGACTCCCTGGCCGCACCTGCGGCCAATTCCTCGCAAGTGTGGTTACACCAGATGACAGCAGAAACCAGCCCTTTTTCAACTCCAACTTTGATCCGTTAACCACCCGGAATCCACTCGAGGCCCCTGGGACCCCGTCCAATTATACCAAACTGTTCCAAAACATGACACAGACTTGCTCGAGCCCTCAAAGCACATCAAACAACGTCGAAACCACGGATCACACTCAAATCCAATTCCTTAAGAACTTAGAATTTCAAACTTCTACATCCAATGCCGAAACCTATCAAATCGCGTGCGATTGACCTCAAATTTTGCGCACAAGCCATATTCAACATTACGGACCTGTTCCAACTTCCGAAATCGCATTCCGACCTTGATATCAAAACTTCCACTTCTGACCGGATTTCCCAAAAACCTTCAAATTTCTATCTTTAGCCAAATGACATGTGGACATCCAAATTCACTTCCGATCGCGCTCCCAATTCCGGAATTACCATACGGAGCTATTCCCAGACTCGGAATCCCAAACGGACATCAAACTCGGTGATATGCACTTCAACCTCAAATTCATGAAATCTTTTTAAAATGTTGAGTTCCACAATATACGCTGAAACGCTCCCGGGTTATCCAAAACCCGACCCGAACATACACCCAAGTCCTAAAGCATCAAACGATCCTGTTGGAACCTTCAAATCCTGATTCGGAGATAGTTTACTCAAAATTCCAATCTTAGTTGATTTCTCCAACTTAAGGCTTCTGAAATGAGAAATTTTCTTTCCAAATCAATTCTAAGCTTCCTGGAATTCAATTCCGACCACACCCATGGGTCATAATACCTGAAACGGTGCTGCTCACGACTTCAACCCGCTAAACGACGCGCTAGAGAAAAAAACGACCGGTCGGCTCATTACATTCTTCCCCACTTAAACCGACGTTCGTCCTCGAACGTGCTAAGAACTGCTCTGGAGTTACTTGAAATCACTGTTTAACATCTCGAGCACCTGCACGTGCTACCACTACCCAGTCGAGCACAATATCTTGATCAAATCTGGAGATTCCTTCTTTTATCCATATAATAAGCTCAGAATTCATTCAAACACCTGAAATTTCCCTAGCCAGGCCTAGTTTCAATATATATATATATATAAGCACTGGACCAACTAGCACATGATATACCCTATCATAACTGCATACCCCTGCTGAATCGGCACCATGCACCGCACAACTCATCATCTGACCACAATGACGCTCCCTGAACCTTAATAGCCAAAATTCAACGAATCTGATGCTCCCAATGAACCTCATAACAAATATACATACACCCTTCTATAATGCTGACGATACCACCACAATGGAGGAAATGCAGAAATTCATACTCAACTGCAGAGTTAACAAGTCCTTGAATACTTCATCTTGACTAGAATCATCACTTTAGTATGAACCTGAATGATGGTATTTGTGTCTTTAATATACACTTCACATAATCTCATCACACTGATCCCTGATCCAGTAATCTCGTCTCACCAATTACGAACTACTCAAACAGCAAGTCACCCCAAACATGGCTAATAGCCTCACCTGATACCGCATCGCCCAATAGGCCATAACTCGAACATGATAATAAGAAATGAATCAGTAGGGAACTATCCAGCTCACGCAACTAATATGAATCCTTACCGGAAAATAGGAATTAAAACATAAGGAAATAAATATAGGAACATTACTCATCATCACACTGTTGCAGCGTGCAACCTGATCAAATTAACATAGTGTAACGACCCGACCGGTCGTTCCGTGAGATTTACCCTGTTTCCCCCATTTATGCATTTGTTATATATTGCTAGCCTGTTTTTGATGTGTTGGGTCAGTTGGTTTGGGTCCGGAATGGTTATGGTGAGAGTTTAGGCATTTAAACTTTTAAAGTAGCCTAATAGTTGAGAAAGCCAACTGAGAGTTGACCTATTGGTGAATGACCTCGGAATGCAGATTCTATGGATCGTATAGCTTCGTTAGGTGATTTGGGACTTAGGAGTGTGTTCAGAATATTTTTGTGATGTCCGGTGTAGAATTAGGCTTGAATTGGCGAAAGTTAGTTTTTGGCAATTTCCGGTCGGCAGTGGAAAATAGGCTATCAGGGTCAGAATGGAATTCTGAAAGTTGGATCAGGTTCGTAGTGTCATTTTGGACATGTCTGCCAAATTTCAGGTCAATTGGAGGTGTTTTGGTTGGTTTCGGCGTAGTTGGCGAAATTTGGAAGTTTCAAAGTTCATAGGCTTGAATTTGATGTAAATTTGGTGTTTTCGTGTTGTTTTTGGTGTTTTGAAGGCTCGACTAAGTTGAAATAATGCTATGAGGTGTGTTGGTATGTTTGGTTGGGGCTCCGAGGGGCTCGGGATTGATTTCGGATGGTTGGCGGGGTTTTTGGACTTGGAAATTTGCAGCAGTAGCTGCTGGTGCGAAAGTTCTGGTGTTGACTGCATCTGCAGTCGGGCAGCCGCAGGTGCGATGGGTGATGTCGCAGGTGCAAAAAGGCTAGGCTGGGGATTTTTCGCAGGTGCGAAGTTTTGGCCGCACCTGCGAAGCCGCTGGTGCGGAGGAGTGGCCGCAGGTGCAGAATTGGTCCGTTAAGTGGGATTTCGCAGGTGCGCACCTGGGACCGCCGGCGCGGGTCCGCAGGTGTGACTAAAGGTCCGCATGTGCGGAAATGACTGGCAGAAATAATATATAAAGGCCCTCTGCGAAAATTTTCTTATTTTCACCATTTTGCATGCGGGAGGAGTTGTTTGAAGGCGATTTTGAGAAGGAAACTCGAGATTCTTCAGCAAAGGTAAGTTCTTTGGTTACTAACATCGTTCCTATGCTATTTTGTTCGAATTAGGCTTGAAAATTTAAGGATTAGAGTAGGAAAAGGTTGGGAAGAAGGGGGTGGAGAAGTGGAAATTCTTTTGAGGTTTTGGGTAGGCAATTGTGATCCGATTGTGATGATTTTGGTATGAGTAGAATCGTGGGAGTACGAGGTTTCTAGTGATGTAAAAATTATCGAATTCTGAGACTTGGGCCCAAGGCTCGGGTTTGGCCGAATTTCAAGATTCTTGTTAAATTTGATAATTTTCGATTGGGTTGAGTTCTTTTGATATATATTGATGATGTTAAACTGGTTTTGGCTAGATTCGGAGCAATCGGGATCCAATTTGAGGGGCAAGAGCATTGCAGACTAGTGTTGTGGCTCGGTAGAGGTAAGTAATGGTTATAAATCCCGTCCTGAGGGTATGAAACCCCGGACTTTACATCCCTTCACAGATTTGGAGTGATGCACACACTGGATGACCAGTGTGGGGCGTGCACGAACTGAAAATTTGGAAATATGTTTCTTTTTAGGAAACAACTGAGTTGCGAAACTGCTTTTTAAGCATATGTTTTACAGTATTACTACGATTTGATATATTTGGGTTGTAAGCCATGTTTGGGGCGTAGTGCCGATCTGTTTTAACCCCTTGGAGGATATTCTACTGATATTCTCACTACTTTGAAACTGTGATTTTTCACTCAGTCTTTCTTGCGAAATTGTTGTCACTCCTATTTGATGATATTACTATTCCTTGAAATGAAATACTATCTTGGGTCGAGAACCCCGTTTATTTATGGCCCGAGTGGCATGATGT
Organism: Nicotiana knightiana; assembly: GCA_005239525.1. Classification (NCBI taxonomy): domain Eukaryota; kingdom Viridiplantae; phylum Streptophyta; class Magnoliopsida; order Solanales; family Solanaceae; genus Nicotiana; species Nicotiana knightiana. The sequence continues at coordinate 23,880 of ML380244.1, forward strand.
GGGTGTCTGACTGAGTGAGGTCGAGAGCCAATATTGTGAGGATGTTATGATATGAGAGAGGCCGCGTGCCTGGGAGTGATTGATTCCATGATTTGGCCTGTTTATAGCGCTTGGGTTGTAGGAGCCCCTCCGGAGTCTATACATACCCCCCGTGAGCGCAGGTACCTACAGAGTGCCGAGTGACGAGTAATTGGGAGGCATGAGTGACTATAAGGTGCTGAGGGGATGATTACGAGTGATGGTGAGGTATGACTGATGGGCTGATTATGAGTGACTGTGAGGCATGCCCGAGGGGCTGATTATGATATGTGTTTTGCCCGAGGGGCTACTGATGATTTACTACTCTCACTCTGAGCTTATGAAATATGTTTGACCGAGAGGCCTCTATATGATTCATTTTATTTTTATACTAAACCTTTCGGTTGAAGTTGAAAAATATATATTTTTTTAAAGGATTTTTCTGAAGATGATTTTAAGACATGATAATTTCACATATCTATGTTATACTGTTGGAAGAAGGTTGTGCCTCTTGTGATTTGATGACATTGATTTTATGTGTTTCCTGCTGCTCATACTTGATTTATTTTCATTACTACTGAGTTGGCGTACTCACATTACTCCCTGCACCTCTGTGAGCAAATTCAGGTGCAGACATCGAGTTTTAGCCAATTATTTCGTGTGGAGCCGGATTTGCGGGATATAGAGGTAGCTGTTCAGCATCCGCAGCATCTCTGTTTTTCCCTTCTTGTTGTATCTAGCTTTCATTCGGAGGTTTTGTATTATGACAGTATATTTTGACTTAATCTTCTAGATGCTCATGACACGTTGGCTCCGGGTTTTGGGGTTGGCAGTATTGTATAATATTGACCTACTTTATTCAGTAATTTCTATATATTTATGAAATGCTTGGATTTTGGAATGGGATTTTGAAAGAAATTGTGAATATATGATTATTGGCTAGCCTAGTTCCACGATAGGCTCCATCACGACCTGTTTAGGATTTCGGGTCGTGACAAATACCCGTGGTGGTGTGCCACCCGATCCCAAATAACATCATCGTGGCGGCGTGGTACCCGATCCAAATAACATACCCGTGGCAGCGTGCCACCCAATCCCAAATAACATAAAACTCACGTAAGGATATATATATATATATATATATATATATATATATACTGAGCTGATTCTCTCACTATTACAATTACTGAATATCGATCACAAGCACGCGCTAAGTGCATAATACCAACCCGGGGAGACTGATAAAGTCATAAGCTACAAAACTCAAGCACAACTGAGGTGCGATATATATATACACACACACTCTGGATCTCAAGAGCTACCCTGCTCATATAACATCCCAACTACGCAGGACCTCAACACATAAGAAATTATCAAGCCGTTTTACAACTCACACAACACAATCACAATAACACATGAATTCGACGAAGACGGAACAACACCCGTTGTTCTAATATCTTTCCATGAAAAGATGCTCTACTGAAAGGAACATGCCTGGCTCACACGAAGCCCATAATCATATATATATATCCATCCACAAACATCGAGCCACCTTGCTCGTACCAAACTTAGCTAATAACTTTTGGCTGGGTCCATATTAACCCACTTTTTTCTCATAATACACAAGAACAACCATCATAGCCGGGAAAAACATCCCACAATCCACCATCAACTGAACCGAACGCCTTCAAAGCATAAATTGTCAATTTAAGCAATACTGCACTTCTTCATACTCGGTCAAAATCTGAAATCCATCAAGTGACTACATGTCACACTCCATACAATCTATTCGTGGTCATGCCTCCACGACCTTCCACACAAGGCAGAAAGTCTGCACATCCATAACACCGACCATACTGAGGCTGCAAAACACATCAAGAACCCATGACAAGGGTACAAAGCCTCTTCCACCGAATATCAATCTCAGGTGACACTGAAGATAACACCAGCCTACTCTGAACTTTCAAATCACTTCGTCTTACTCTTCCGAGCTCATGACATTCTTATAAACATCGGACCTAAATCTCGATTCTTACTCCCAGTTAAATACTACTTACCGCACCTAACATGCCAATACGAGGTAGTGCAAGAATTTCCATCATAACTGCTGAATCGATAATACGGTGAACACTTCATCATATAGAACTCTTTTACTTAACTCAATTCAAGTGTACCATCTCAACACACGAGTTAATTCCCATTATCACCCAATCATGAAAATCCTTAAGTAGTAGTCTATACCACCATAACCATTTCGGGGTCCGCCTACACCTGACATGCCATAGCACTCAAATGCTCCCATATGAGATCCGTTACAACGGCCGACAAGCCCCGCACACACCGGCACAAACCACATGCATAACTTAATCACATCAAAGGAACCGATCACTACCGCAAATGTGCCAGTTCAAGCATGACTAATCAATCTTATCTTCTTTTAATCATCTTCAATTGCCTCAGGAACAATAACAACTTCCTTCAACCCATATCAAACTCAACCCTCACTCATCCTGAATGACCTTGATTTTCACGAGACTACGCTGCAAAAATCCCCCAACCCGTCTCACACCCTTCTGCTAATTCTTTTCTTCAATCTAGAGTCTATCTCTCTCTCTCTCCTCCAATATCATCTTGTATACTGCTAAAACATATCATAGAACATTCCAGCCGTCCTCATTTCTCTCAGAGATTACTCTGCAAAAGCTCGACTCTCGATCATACTACTGCCTGAAATCCTTAATCGCCGCATTCTTTATCGTTTGAACTCATTAGGACTGCTATTGAGAGTCACCCACTCTGTCTGGCCCCGAGTACAATCAACCCCCAAGGCTCTCCTAGCACGGGAACACCTTTTTCAATGAAACACGTGACTGAGTCACTATCCTTACAACTCGCCCATGCCTTAAGCATAAACCCTGAATCTTCCAAAGCCTAACCCTGATCCGACAGAGCCAACTTCTGCACATATTCAACAAATCCCATGCACAATTACCGTTTTACTCCTCTTTCCTTAGCTGACATATCTCACCAACACGCCGACAATTCGCAAGCCTATGAGAAGACAACCCTACAGCCCTACAGCCCTACTGCAGATGATGGGACTCCCCCACTTAGCCCGAAGCCACTCCTAGCACCACTCTAGACCCTTCTGAGATCCTTCCTCCTTTGATAACACGATCTTGCTCAGCCAAACCATCCCAATCTTCCAAATTTTATTGCTAGTACTCCCTAAATACTCGAATTCCCTAGAATTATTCACACATTCTATCTCCTACCAACTAGCCACTAGGACCCCTCACAGAACCTGCCAACCCCACCATTGCTAACCTATCCCCAGAAGACAACCCACCTGAGGAAATCACCTTTTGACACCTCCCAGCGACACTGAAACGCACGCTCTCTGTGACCTCAATACCCCATCCTACGCCCTGCTTCATTCCAGGATCATTCCTTGCCAACCGCATTCCTCAATACTTCATCTCAATACTCTGATCTTACGCAACCGAAGAAACCATAGCACCGAAAAATCTAACTGATGCGAGACTAAATTGCATAGTTTAACATGTGATATACCTTACGTTTTATGCGCATTAATGATAAAAATACACTTGTTATGTGCTTAATGGAGTTTATTTCATGTGTAGGTGAAGTGGAGATGGAAACGGAGCTAAAGGGATGCAAATACGTCGAAAAATACGCGAAAGGAGACACCCGAGCGATAGCCGGGCGACAGAGCCAAACAACCTAACCCTACCTGGTGTTAGCCAGGCATTAGGGCTGAAACGCCAGCCCTACCCTGGCGTTATCCAGGCCTTTGGGTCCAAACGCCAGGGTCCCCAGTTCGGCGAAAAACCGAGT